>JAZDUA010001013.1:0-82500 GCA_038098605.1 Gryllus longicercus
TAAACTACTATATCATATATATATACTATATATATATATGTATATATATTCAAGTATATTTATGAATATCTTTATGTCTAAAGAATGTGTTAGTTTTAATAGGTGGTAAAATTTCTTAATTCAATACAATTATTTACTTTCTGTTCCTGAAAAATGCCTTCTATCTTACGACTTGGTGTGTTTCCAATTCTTGTATTTAAATCTCCACTAATAATTACATTTGTTATTAATGAAGGAAAAAAAATGTCTGCAGATTTTTGTAAAAAAAATATTATTTCTTTTTTTTCCTTCTTCTGAGGCATGTACTCTGATAACATTTAGATGACCTCTCTATTTTTGATATTTCTTCTTCATTTACATAGCAATAACTTACTATTTTTTATGCCCATTTTCTATTAATCAATTTTGGCTCTCTACTTCTTGCTCTTGTACTATGGCCGATTCCAAAAGTAGTCTTTAGTACCTTTATGCATTTTTTGGCTTCTTTTAAAGCAGCTATATTAATGTTACTTCCTTTAATTAATCACAGAGTTCTTTTCTTTGGTACCTAAACCTCTTACATATCATGTAGCACTTTAGTCTGTTCTTTTTCTTTTATTTTCTTTTCTTTTTTCTTTCCTTTTTCTTTCTCTTTTCCTTTTTTCTTTTTCATCTTTCTGTTCTTTTTTCTTCTATCTTCTTCGTCTCTTTCTTCTTCTTCCTTTTTCTTCCTTCTTTTCTTCCTCTTTCTTCCTTCTTTTTCTCCTTTCTCTTCCTTCTTTTCTTCCTCTTTCTTCCTTCTTCTTCTTCCTCTTTCTTCCTTTTTCTTCTTCCTCTTTCTTCCTTCTTCTTCCTCTTTCTTCCTTCTTCTTCCTCTTTCTTCCTTCTTCTTTCCTCTTCTTCCTTCTTCTTCTCTTTCGTCCTTCTTCTTTCCTCTCTTCCTCCTCCTTCTCTCCTTCTTTTCTTCCTCCTCTTCTTCTTCCTCCTCCTTCTTCTTCGTACCTCCTCCTTCTTCTTCCTCCTCCTTCTTCTTCCTCCTCCTTCTTCTTCCTCCTCCTTCTTCTTCCTCTCCTCTTCTTCTTCCTCCTCCTCTCTTCTTCCTCCTCCTTCTTCTTTCCTCCTTCTTCTTCTTCCTCCTTCTTCTTCTTCCTCCTCCTTCTTCTTCTTCCCTCTCCTTCTTCTTCCTCCTCCTTCTTCTTCCTCCTCCTTTTCTTCTCCTCCTTCTTCTTCTTCTTCTTCCTCCTTCTTCTTCTTCTCTTCCTCCTTCTTCTTCTTCTTCTCCTTCTTCTTCTTCTTCTTCCTCCCTTCTTCTTCTTCCCCCTTCTTCTTCTTCTTCCTTCTTCTTCTTCCTCCTTCTTCTTCTTCCCCTTCTTCTTCTTCTTCCTCCTTCTTCTTCCCCCTTCTTCTTCTTCTTCTTCCCCCTTCTTCTTCTTCTTCTTCTCCTCCTTCCTTCTTCTTCTTCTTCCTCCTCCTTCTTCTTCTTCTTCTCCTTCCTTCTTCTTCTTCTTCCTCCTCCTTCTCCTTCTTCTTCTTCCTCCTTCTTCTTCTTCTTCCTCCTCCTTCTTCTTCTTTCCTCCTCCTCCTTCTTCTTCTTCCTCCTCCTCCTTCTTCTTCTTCCTCCTTCTTCTTCTTCTTCTTCTTCCTCCTCCTTCTCTTCTTCTTCTCCTCCTTCTTCTCTTCTTCTTCTCCTCCTTCTTCTTCTTCTTCTTCTTCCTCCTCCTCCTCCTTCTTCTTCTTCCTCCTCCTCCTCCTTCTTCTTCTTCCTCCTCCTCCTCCTTCTTCTTCTTCTTCCTCCTCCTTCTTCTTCTTCTTCCTCCTGCTTCTTCTTCTTCTTCCTCCTCCTTCCTTCTTCTTCTTCCTTCCTCCTCCTTCTTCTTCTTCTTCCTCCTTCTTCTTCTTCCTCCTTCTTCTTCCCCCTTCTTCTTCTTCTTCTTCCCCCTTCTTCTTCTTCTTCTTCCTCCTCCTTCTTCTTCTTCTTCCTCCTCCTTCTTCTTCTTCTTCCTCCTCCTTCTCTTCTTCTTCTTTTCCTTCTTCTTCTTCTTCTTCCTCCTTCTTCTTCTTCCTCCTCCTTCTTCTTCTTCTCTTCTTCCTCCTCCTTCTTCTTCTTCTTCCTCCTCCTTCTTCTTCTTCTTCCTCCTTCTTCCTCTTCTTCTTCTTCTTCTTCCTCCTTCTTCCTCTTCTTCTTCCTCCTTCTTCTTCTTCCTCCTTCTTCTTCTTCTTCTTCCTCCTTCTTCTTCTTCCTTCTTCTTCTTCTTCTTCTTCCTCCTTCTTCTTCTTCTTCCTCCTCTCTTCTTCTTCTTCCTCCTCTCTTCTTCTTCTTCTTCTTCGTCCTTCTTCTTCTTCCTCCTTCTATTTCTTCGTCCCTTCTTCTTCTTCCTCCTTCTATTTCTTCCTCCTTCTTCTATTTCTTCCTCCTTCTTCTTCTTCCTCCTTCTATTTCTTCCTCCTCCTTCTATTTCTTCTTCCTCCTCCTTCTTCTTCTTCCTCCTCCTCCTTCTTCTTCTTCTTCCTCCTTCTTCTTCTTCTTCCTCCTTCTTCTTCTTCTTCCTCCCTTCTTCTTCTTCTTCTCCTTCTTCTTCTTCCTCCTTCTCCTTCTTCTTCTTCCTCCTTCTCCTTCTTCTTCTTCCTCCTCCTCCTTCTTCTTCTTCCTCCTCCTCCTTCTTCTTCTTCTTCCTCTTCCTTCTTCTTCTTCTTCTTCTTCTTTTTCTTCCTCCTTCTTCTTCTTCTTCTTCAACAAAGCTGCTGTTGACATCTTCTTTTGGCGCACTTCTTAGTCTTACCCCTACCACTAGTAATTTGGGAGCTGCATAATTCTGCAACCTTGGACGCAAAGAGATGGGGTTCCAGAAAAGGGATAAACTATGTATTGAGGAAATTAGGCATTAAAAATTTTAATTTTTGTAACAAAATAAAAAATCTAAAATATACTCAAATTTTTAAAAATTTGGTTAATAGAAGTTGCTTGTGTTATTTGTTTTGTTCATTTTGTATTGCACTTAAATTCATTCTGTTACGTTTTGTAGAGTGTAAGGTTTTTCCATTTTATAGAGCAATTCTAGATAGAATATTGAAAAAATGGTTTGTGAAACAGAGTAGAAATATCCTCAAAGATTCTCTCAAGTTATTGCGTACATTGAACAGTTTACTGAAGCTCTAGGAAAGACAAAATACATTAACTGAATGAGAAATAAGATTAATGGTTGCATTTTGCTTAATTATCAGAAAGAGGCCCATTTCTTGCTTAGGGGGGTTTAGGTCCTTAACAGGAGTCCCTGATTGAAGGATGACTAAAAAACACTATAGATAAAAATTGAACCCAATTTGAATCTACAGCAAAAGTGTGTTACCGTGTTAATTCTTTTGGTTGGTTATTTTTGTTGCAGATGTTACTAGTGCAGTGCAAATTCTCAAAAGTACCTGGGATCACCGCACTCAACATTTTCAATTCATCTGTCTTTTTCATCTCATCAAAAGGTCTGTGCACCAGTAGTGTCAAAGAACATATTTAAACGGAAGATTCTGAACCCAACCCAAATCCAAAAGGTTTTCAGAGAAAATTACTTCTCACAATAATTGTAATTGATCAATCTTCAAGCTGATTCTCAAATAACTGATTTTTTAATGACACTAATTCTCTGTGCCCTGATATAAACTGGATGTTATTACATAATAACAACAAATACAAGCATATTTTCATCCACACTCCATAAATAGTCACATCATTTCTGGTCTTTACATAATTTTCATTGAAATTTCTTAATATTTTATTCTCGTGTTTAACAAATTGTAACTGCTAGTTATAATTTTATTTAGAAAACCTCAAACTGCCTTCTTTAGATGCAATACATCTGTGAAGGAAAAGTAGAGAAGTTCTATCAAAACGAAAATTGAATATGTAGAATTTATAGAGAATTGTTTGAAGAATAATAGGATGATAGAACTTTGCCATTGCATGTAGTTGATTGATCATGTTTATCCACTTTACTTCCATCCTTTCTCCCCTCAAATATCCACATTTGGTTCATTGAACATGAAAAGTTGTTCTTAAGTTGTCTTGAAAATTAAGTGCTCACAACAAAGCACAGAAATGAACAGTTTTATGATTTGTGTGGATTAAAATTGAATTGCAAGAAGACTAGCATTAACTTTAGTTGGCAATTTGTGTATTTGTTAAAATACTTCTCAGAATAGTATCATCATAATTATAATTATCTTCAGAGTATTTTAAAGATCCAAATGTCACTCTCTACTGAAGAATGTGTAATGTTTCATAGGGGTCGATCAAATTATCTGATCAGCTCACAGAAGCAAAATAGCAATTAACAGTTGATGCAGGGCACACAGAAGCAAAATAAATTTGACTTTCACCAGAGACTAGTAATTGATGCTCTATGTTTAAAAGTTTTCATTGGCAAAACTGCTCAGAACTACTCAAGTAAATGGGTCATTTCACATATAATTACTAGGGTTGTGTAAAAACGTCTCTATTATATATACTTTTACTTGGAAAAAGCATAAATTATTTGTTATAAAAATTGTAGTGCTCTTTTCAGACAATAACGTTAATTATTTTATTAATGATTGACAGTCTGTTGTTCAAACGAATAACATTAAAACATCTATTCTGTGCACACATCATTACAACATACATAGGTATAAAATATGTTGTTTTCTTATTTTAAAATTCAATCAAAAGTTTAAAACTCAAAGAATGCCAAAATGTAGTATAGATAACATATAAAATAAGTATAAAAATCTATTTGCATCAAATGAATTGCAGTCTGAAGACTAATAAAATGTGTATAGAAAGCAAGTATGACTATTTGACTAGGGAAAGGTACTGGAACAATTGTAACAACTGGTATTAATTATTTTTGTTTTATTTTACATCTGATCTTTAAAAATCCTTGTTTAAGAAACATTGTAGCGTTGTATTTCTTTGATGCAAAATCAAAAAAAAAAAAAAAAAAAAAGAAATTCTAAATTATTATAAAACCCTACATGTAATTATGTAGACCTTTGGTTACTGTACACAGTGCGGGAGTTAGACAATGTTGGGCCCGGAGCAATGCTGAAACACAGCCCCCTGCCCCTCCCTTCAAAAGGTGAAAGTTGCAGCAAGAAACAATACGAATTATTTTATTTCAACAAAAGTTATGTTTAAGCTAGAAGATGTGTTTGGAAATATATTTTAAATAGTAGTTTTAAGTAAAAGAATTTTGTAATCAAATAATACAATTTCCACAGTGAGCTTAAAAAAGCTTAAAAAAATTTGTTGTGTTTAGTTAATGTTTAATAAAATCACTTGTTAAATACATGATAAATAATAAACATGAATTTCAGTAAAACCTATTTTAACGTTAGCGTTCTTTCATTCATTTCATAGTGTCCTACTTTACAAGTAATTACTATAATTAAGTACATAAAGTAAAAAATTAATTGGAAAATTTTATGAAATATCAGACTGCTGTACAGCACGTTTCAATATTATGATGACGATTTCCTCGACTTCTAATTTCTTTTTCAACTGTTTAGTAATTTTTCCCCATCAATTCCATCATTGGGCCTCTTGATTTGTGAGGCCCTGGGCGATTGCCCGGTCTGCCCATGCTTACCGCTAGCACTGTCTGTACAGTATTTGAAAATTAAATGTTATGCTTTATTTTTATATGGTGTAGTATCAGGTTACCTATATTATAGTATTAGGTTTTTATAATGATTTCTTCATGAAAAGAACCAATTTTGAAAATCATGGCAGTTTATATAATTGAGAAGTGATGTAGGTATATCACTAGGAATTTATTTTAGCCATTGCGCCTGACAGTGGGTAGTTCTGAGTCTTGTGTCCTTCACCACATAATATGAACTGGCTGATGTCATCCCATTAGTTGTCATTTTTTCTGTACAGCATGTGTATGGCTATTCTGAAAGGAAACTTTTAATATTATGTGCAAATGTGAATCCTCAGAATTAGTAGATATGACATATATAATGTAAGTATTAAAAAGGGAATATAATAGATGCTAGATTATACATAAATAGATTTCAAGTGATTAGCTCACCAATGAGAAAAGTAACCTCAATTATGAAAATACTACGTACTTTGTTATGGTTTATAGTTATGTTTAAACCACCATATAATGTACTGAGGTGGCATGCTGATGAAGGAATGGCTTGCATGATGTTTTCTTGACGTGAATGGATGTTTTATATTCTTTATCAAAGAATATCTTATAACAATTTTGAAAGGAGGAAGTTAAAACAATCTCAGTAAATGTGTCGTATTGTGAGCAAAAAAGTTGTTTGAATGTGTTGAAGTTTTAGAGATGAAGGAATAAATATTTCTTTGAAACAAATAATTTGTCTAAACTGGTATTGTGGAATGTAACTACATTATCATTAAATGCAGATACAAAACATATTTCATGGGAGAGGGGTAATTTGTTTCAAATCTCTCACATTGATAAGTTTGAATATATAACAAAATCAAATTGTTAGCTTGATATTAAAAAAAAGTGTCGATAATGTAAATAAATAATTCTTTGAAATATGATGCGATCAATGTGTGATCATATTTTTTCAAGAGATTTAGAAAAAGTATAATAGTAGGATTTTCATGGGGGATGGCCCCCATGATTTTTCCTCCCTGGATTCATCGCTGAGTAATATACTGGACACTTAGATATTCAATGCGATCACAACAGATTATTTACCTCTACTTCAAATGATTCTTGAGTGCGACAATGAAAACATTTTTTAAATAAATTTGGATCCTGAGAGCCCAGTAAACAGGCTATTATAATATTGCCAACTGTCGTAAGAAGTGTAAGATTATGGGAGTTTTATTCCTTTTAGAAACTCTCTGGAACATGTGTATTGGAAATCTTTGGTAGATATTTGATGAAAATTGGGCATATCCCATGAAACCATAAAACCACCAGGGTCTTGCTAGACAAAATAGTTCATAATATGTATTACTGGGTATGTTACAGAGGTTTGAAGACATAGTAAAGAAACAAAAACAAATTCGATTTTTTCATCCGAATGGCCTAACCTTTCCCTTTTAGACTTGGGTAATTATAACCATAAAAACCTTTTCCAATTATTCTACTTAATTATATTTTTCAGATGAAATGTACAAAGGCTGCAATAAATTTGCCTCAATAGATTGCTACAGACCACAAAATTATTAACGTTTTCTTCAGTTCCGGAATTCATACCCTCTTCTTTGACAGTGAACAGTTGAATAATGAGTAAAAGAAAATGTGTGGTGTTTACTGCATTTCATGACCAGGAATGTAGCACCAGTTATAGAGAACATAGCAAACGAGAAACAGATTTGATTATCCAGAATTGTTATAGGAAAAGCAGTCAACAACAAAATAAGATACTTTGACAGTCCAGCTCAAGAGGCAATATTACAAAACTTAGAATTTTTGTTGTTGCTTTTTGGAACTAGGCTCTCAGTACGGTATCTTAATCCTCCACTTTTCTGGAATTAGCAATTCAAGGGCGCAAAAAAAACTTGGGCAGACAGTAGTTTCTTTCATGAAACCCTGCCTGCTGTGATCTGGGCCCAAGATTTTTTTGGTTGGGTGGGTCTTGCATGCCTACATCTGAATCTGCATCAGATGGCTGTACCTGAAGTCGAAGATGTTATCGTGGATGTGTTCACAGCGTATGCTTCTCAGTATTACAACATGGAGCGATATAATGCATCTAGTGTTTTTTTTACCAGAGATAGACTACTGAACTTCCTCAGTATTATAATCTAGAAATATTAGTATTAATATTAGTATTTTCCTACACTGTTCTTACCTCCATTTTCCTCCTGGTTCTTTTTTCCTTCCTTCTTCCTTTCTTTTCTCCTCCTCTTCCTCTTCCCCATTCTTCTTCTTTCTATTCTTCTTCTTCTCCCCTCCTTCTTTCTGTTTCTTCTTCATTCTTCTTTACCATCATCACTATAATTTTTATTATATTATTTTAATTATTTTGTAAATCAAGACACTCAACATTGTAAAATTCTTCCCTTAATTGAAAATACAATTAAATTTTTAACTGGCAGCTAGAAAATACTCAAAACTGAGAATATTAAATCATCATTATAGCAAAAATTATTAGTGATTGATTTCAAAGATCAAAATGGAAATTCAGTTGGATTTCGTATTTCTGTTACAAACCCTTTTGAGTTAATGAATGTCTGTCTCAATTTTGAGTGTCAAATTGTACTGTAGTATTTTCTGAAATTCCCGTCGCATAACCCACAGACTGGTATCACGTAGCTTCATCCAATGCAAGAAAGTATTAATTGTCAATATTGTTGCCTCGTTTTAGAAGCAGTTGAGTATTATATATCATCAAGATACAGTGTTTGGATGTGCGTCTTCCGTTGATATGCATATAAGTAAAATTAGCACGCAATAGTAGTTTTATGTGGGGTTTCAAATTGGTGTAAAAAATATTTAATATTTTACCGTAGATACATATAGATACATATATATACATAAAGATATATCCATCAGTGTTTTCCTTCCAATAGTTCTAAAATTTGGGTAATTAATTTGCCAACATTTTTAAGTTTTCTAATTATTATTAATATTGATATTATTGCCAAAAAAAGTATGGACACTATGTTTGCAAAATTGTAGCCTAAATTAAAAAGAAAAATTACCAGATAAAATTGAGAATATTATATTTTGGGCCCATTTTAAGTTTACTATGCAAATTCAATTGCAAAGACTTGTTTGCTGATACAACATGCTGAATTGTACTCCAAGAGATTTTTGAAGTATCCAGGCATCATTCAAAATTATTTAACATCATTCAGTGGCTAGTATCTTTAGCAACATTCGTTCGCCACTACTTTTGGAATGAGGAGGTTTATTGAGGTTCTGGATGTGCTGATTTACCCCCCTCTCCGATATCTATACACCTGAGTGAAACCCACACAATAGTTATTACTCTATAATAGAATAGTTCTACTTATATTATAGCATTATTACTGTAGTTGCAATAGGGGTGATTCACATAACTACACCATTAACTTAAGCTATGTTCCCTTTTCAAAAATTACAAAATTCTCTCTCCTAAAAGAATATTTTGAATGGATTTCAAGAATTATCGGGTTGTCAATATAATTTTAAACATTACTCATCCGAGTTATTATCTTTTATTTATGGAACTTTTGTATATTTGATATTCTCCAAATTCCCTACCATTGTTTATAGATTTATTGTCTTGATTTGCTTTTATAGAAATTAGTGTTTGGTTGTTTTTTGTCATAGAGATTGTCAAAATGTGACCGAAAAGATCTCCCTTGACCTATAGTGCAATTTGAAGATTTTGACAATAAAAAGCATTATTGACAGCATTCTTGCTGTATCCTTTCCATTGTTTCTAGTGTAAGTGCCTGCTGTGCTAGCCTGTTCCTACAAGGAAAACCTGCAAGTTTCTTATAACGGAGTCACAGCGCCGCCACTTTCGAATTTTCGTCATTATCTGAGTGTGTCAGTGTTCAACAGTATTTTTTTCCAGTGAATAACTGTTGTGGAATCGAAAGCAGATGATCAACCACAAAAGTTTTTACATAGTTACTGTGTGTGAAACTGAGAAGGCCAGCTTGAGGACACTTAGACATGAACTCAATAAAAATCTTTGGCAAAATTATAATATATGTATTAATTCATTTCTAAAATAGTTTTGATTTTGGTGTTTGAAAATGAAAAAATTCTAACACTTCTTGACATTATAAAACTATATTCATTTCAATATATTTTTCTTACAATAAATTTTTTTGCTTACAACATATTTTGCTTTTGAAAGAATTGATGTTCTTTAAAAATATTGCAAGTAGATCATGGTTCCCATATTTTTAAAACCTAAAAACGGGACATTTTAATTTTAATGTCAATGATAAAAGGACATTCAATACTATTATATACTTAAGTATGGATATTTGTGATTAGCAAATAAATAAAAATGTATAAGTTACATGCTGTACTAGTGCAGCATTTATTGAAATTTTTCTGAAGAACGGATTTTCTTCAGTAAGTCTTATTATCACTAATCATTTTGTAGAAGTTTGCACCAGTCTAATTAAAGTTCATCCTCACAATAGCCTTCAAAGTTTGCACTGAAAGAGTGCTTTTGTCATTTGTCCACTCATCATTCATGTATAAAACATTCTCGTTCGATGGGGACTTAGTTCCAGGTAGATACCAAGAAGAAATTCCAACATTCTCAAAAAATTTGAATATGGCATATTGTTCACATTAAAATGTGAAATAATATCTACTCAGCAATTGTTAGGTGATATTCTTTCCAACTTCAATTTTTTTGATTATTTCCAGAGATATGTATTGTTTAATGTACACATTCATTTAATGTACACATACTCATCATACAGGCTAGTACTATCTATTTTCGATAAAGGAGCCACATTCTGAAAGAAATCTTCAGTCCTTTCGATACTCTTCCAGTGAGGTATCCCTGCCTTAAGTATTACTCAACTCTTGCAAGTTATCAATAGGTGCAATCCATTTGTTGAAATATTCAGCTGCAATTTGGTAAAATGTATAGACATAGTTTTTAAATTTTTCAACCTCTGATGAAAAAAACCTCTCCTTTTCCAATTTACTAAGAACATACCTGACAACAGATGTTTTGAAGCAATCTTCAACTAGGAAATTAAATTAACTTTTAAATCATGTAAAACAGAAATTACCTCAAAAGCTGTAATTATTTCACTCTTTGAACTGTTTAGTGAAAAATTGATGCTTGATTGTGCAAAAAAATACCACCATGCTTCTGATAGTGGAGTTTCAAAAAATGACTTAATAATAATTAGGCATTTATTTTGAGATTCAAAATATGATTTCAGAGGGATGAGCGTAGAAGACGTTCTATTGGAAGGAGTAAACATGAAATCTGATTTTGTTGTACCCTAGAACTTGCTTGTACTCTTGGTCCACAAATTCTTAAATTTCTTTGAGACATTCTACCCATAGTGTACAGACATAGAAGTATGAATTTATTTGACAAACAATGCTTTCAATGTCTACAAGAAGAACATAAGAAGCCACCTAGATAGTATTGTGTAGTATGTAAGAGGAACACCCAACCCCGAATACATTACGCCCTAAATTTCATTTGAGTTTTGTGAAGATATTGTTGATGTCTTTTGTATATATAGCTCCAAAATTACAGTTCATATTATCTGCACAAAGAGCTATTGCTTTACATCATTTAACACAGAAATTAAAAAATTAAATTATTTGCCCATGTACTCTCTGAACTGTCAAGTGAAAAATTGATGCTTGATTGTGCAAAAAAATACCGCCATGCTTCTGATAGAGGAGTTTCAAAAAATGACTTGTTAATAATTGGGCACTTATTTTGAAATTCAATATATGACTTCAGGGAGACGAACATAGAAGACAAATGATTGCAGGGAGTAAAGCAAGCCATCTGGTTTTCCTGTACCCTAAAACTTGCTGGTACTTTTGGTCCACAAATTCACAAAATTCTTTGAAACTTTCAACCATTACTGTACAGACATAGTTGTATGAATATATTTGAGAAACAATGTCTTCAGTGTGTATGAGAAGAACATCAGCAGCCACCAGAATAGTATTGTGAAATACGTGAGTGGAACACCCAACCCCAAATAAGTCTTAAATTTCATTTCAGTTTTTTAAAGACTTTGTTGACGCCTTTTCTAGATACACCTCCAAAATTACAGTTTGTGTTATCTGCATAAAGTGCTATTGCTTTAAATCATTTAACACAGAAATTAAAAACTGTAATTATTTGACCATGTACTTTTTGAACTGTTAAGTGAAAAATTGATGCTTGGAAGTGCAAAAAAATACCGCCATGCTTCTGTTAGAGGAGTTTCAAAAAATGACTTAATAATAATTAGGCATTTCTTTTGAGATTCAAAATATGATTTCAGAGGGATGAACATAGAAAACGTTCTATAGGAAGCAGTAAACAAGAAATCTGATTTTGCTGTTCCCCAAAACTTACTTATACTCTTGGTCCACAAATTCTTTGAGACTTTCTACCCTTACTGTACAGACATAGAAGTATGAATATATTTGAGAAACAATGCCTTCAATGTCTATAAGAAGAACATAAGAAGCCACCTAAATAGTATTGTGAAGTACGTGAGCGGAATAACTTACACCAACTAAGTTATGTCTTCTTCTCCTCCATTTCAAGGATTAGGCAGGAATGCCTGTTCCGTCTTCACTTCGCAGTTCAGGACCATCTCTTTCTGGGTCGGCTGATATCTCTTCTTCCCTTCGGTTGGTAGTTCATCACTAATTGTGGAATACGATCTTCCTCCATTCTTTCGATATGGCGCCGCCATTCTTTCCTGTTTTCTAAGATCCTTTCATTTATGTTGTATATATCTAGTTCTTTATGAATATCCTCATTTCTTATCTGGTCTTGTTTAATGCAGCCTTTAAGTTATGTCCTATACTTTATTTCAGTTTTGTGAATACTTTGTTGACACCTTTTCTAGATACACCTCCAAAAATTACAGTTCATATTATCTGCACAAAGAGCTATTGCTTTGTATCATTTAACACAGAAATTAAAAACTGTAATTATTTGCCCATGTACACTGAACTGTTAAGTGAAAATTGGTGCTTGGTTGTGCAAAAATATACCACCATGCTTCTGAAAGAGACTTAATAATAATTGGTCATTTATTTTGAGATTCAAAATATGGCTTCAGCGGGAGATGTTTGATCGCGGGGAGAAATACCAGCTATCTAGTTTTGCTGTATCCTAAAACTTGTTTGTAATGTTGGTCCACAAATTCACAAAATTCTTTGAGACTTTATACCCGTACGGTAGAGACATAGAAGTATGAATATATTTGAGAAACAATGCCTTGAATGTCTATCAGAAGAACATTAGAAGGACAAGTGAGGAAGTACAATCCATCGATCTGAAAGATTGTGCTGGACAGTACAATGAGCAAACACTCCTTAGGCAGCTTCTAACGCCATTTTTATCACAAAAACTTTCACTTTTAAAATATTTAATCAATGTGATGTTCAAAGACACACTTGCATGCACAATTCTTTTATTTTTTTCACTATGAAGATATTGTAATATATCTGATCTTCCCACATGGCATACACTGGAGGTAGATGAACACTTTTTGCAACAAACATCTGAATCATAAATTGTTGTTTTATTATACGGATGTTCTTTATGTTGCTCACTAATAAAAACACACTTCCACTTCGATAATGACATATTATATTTACGCGTTTTATTACTCTCATCCTACAAAATGACACTGCAATATTTCACAAATTCTGACCTCAATTGTCTTCTATGAGTGTCACAACTCTAATGAATTTGGAAACACTAATGAGAAAGTTCAGATTGTTGAATTTATTTGCAATGATATCGATAGCAATAAATCATATACAACCTGAAAGGATGGGATAGCTCATTTTTTCTTCCTTGTACCTCCACTGAATCTCTCCCTTCTTTATTTCAACAGTCTGTGAAACAATCTTGTTGCATGGTATATAAGTGTATGATCTACTCTTGCTCACTTTTTATAAACTAATGCAAATCGTGCAATTTTATAAACTAATACAAAAACATTATGATACATTTAAAGTTGTTGACTGTACTTAATGTCAATTAGGCATTGTAACAAAAATGTAGGATATATGATGGGACAATGAGCTTAATGTTAAAGAAAAAGAGAAGTATTGTATACTTAATTGGGATAGCAATACTGATTTAGGGAACTAAATATAAGAATCCAAGGTAAGAGATCAAGATAAGAAATGAATAAGAAAAATGCTTAGTGTCAAACAGAAAGGTGACGGAAAAAAGTCGAAACAACATAAAATAATTCTGTACCACAAAAGTAGGCCTACTCATGATCAACAGTTGAGTCATTGTTGTTCATAGTGTTCAATGAAATGTCTTCCCTAAAAGGAGAAAAGTAAGATTTGAGGAATTTTGTGAAAAATATTCTGTACGCATGGTGCAAGAGCAACATTGCGATTAAGTATTGCAATCGAGCAAAGAATTTAATTTAAAGCGATAAAATTTCAGAATTCTCCACGAAGTATTTCCTTCTTTCCTTCCTTGATATATTCTGCCCCCCTCCGTCTTATTACGAGATTGCTATGGGTATCTGACATCGCAAACATCGCATATAAGGCAAACTGAGCTTAAGCTTAGGACGTTTTTCAACCTGGGGTTGCAAATCAATAATGAAATTTTTTTGTGAGGAAAAATCATTTATTATATACTTATAATAAACATTTTACTTGCAGTAATACACATGAAAAGAAGAGAAAGAAATGGGATGTTACATTTGTTTTTCATTTAAAATTGTCTCCGTGCATGGATGTACACACAAAAGCAAATTGTTTTCGAGTCATAAAAGACAATTTCTATATTTAGGATCTTAGCACAACCACAGACAAAATACCCTTTTTCCTGAGATAAGGAGTGTCAACAGGGATTAATATTTTCAATTCTTCTGTGACTAAATTTCCGTTGTTATGTCGCCAAATCTTCAGATGTACATTGCAGTTCCAGCATTTTTTCAGCAGACATTTTGATGAGCTAGGTGTGAATCTCAACTGGTAACTTAGCAGCTGCATCATTTTCACTGAACGGATTCATTACCGATCTCTTTGAGAAATCAATTTTATCTTTCAGAAATACTCTGTTTTAAAATCAGAGTGTCAGTTACAAATTCAATTTGCAGTTTTTGCCCATTTGCAAATCAAATATATGTAAAAAACAAAAAAAAAATCAAGATTATGGCAGCCTGGCAACATTTCCCATTGATATTACTATCAAAATCTATAAAATTTTAAAAGTGACAAGCGTGGTTTTGTTGTATATTTTATGTTACACTCTGAATGATTTGATTACATAAATGCAGTCTGTTTTTCTCGCAGCATTGGATGTAGTCAGTATACAAACAAAAAATTTATCATACATAAATTTCTTATTAGATAAAGATGCAACACTTATGTAGTATGCATCTGAAGAATTTAAAAAAATATGAGGTATTTATGAATCTAATATAATTGATGATGTTTTTTTGATGATTTGATGTTTTTTTAAGTGCCTGCAAAAATATGTTTTGATTGTATAGTAAAATTGACTGTCATGTAATGCATTTCCTTCATATTATGTATATTCTGAATATATTTCTGTTCTGCCATGGTCATCAAAGTTATTAATTAACAGGAGAAATCATTTTAATTTTAGTGTGTTAAAAATAAAGTTATATTTCTGTATTTACTGTGGTATATTTTTAGCAGTAAGTTTCTTAAGTTCTGTATACAGATTAAGGGTTACTATGATTTGAAGATGAGTAATGCATGTACTACTTGCATTAAAGATCCTTGTGTTGTTAAATGCCCTTATTAAATAAATTGTGTAATCTTTCTTCAATATGAGTTTTTTTCTTCTCTGGAATTAAACCCTAATGAACATTCCTCCATACTCCTACAATTCCTTCAAAACATTGGCTACATTTAAGTAGCATCTTGATCAATAAAACTCCCTTTTTTATGCACATCTGCTACTCTCATTTATTTCTTCTTAGAGGAATTTTCAAAGAACTTACATCAATGGTAAACACTGGTTTGACATTTTTCATTTATGCTCCGTTTAAAATTTTAAATATACATTTTTCAAGAGTCAAATTTCATTGCACATTTGCTTTTTCATAGTTTCTCCAATATTTTTTTCATCTACACTGTTCCAAAACGATTCCATTCAAATTATCCTAAAATTGACACTTTTCAACCAAAATGGATCAAAACATTCCTCCTAAAAGATACAAATTATTTTCTTTACAACAATATGAGTGAAAATCAAATTTAGCCCTAACTCAAATTTTAAAAATTATTTTACGGAATTTAATAAATTAAAAATTAAAAATTTCAAAGCTGTGGGCTCTCTTTCACTCATATTATAATATGTAAATGGGTTTAAAATGTGTAAAAAAAATCCCCTTCGAAATGAAAATCCTTTAAAATTTAGGCCTTTTTTCAAAACTACATTTTTTCCTGTTGTTATGTGCTTCAATCAATTTGTTGACTTCCATTTGGATTGTTGTCAACAAAACACATTGAAATTCCTACGATGTTAGTGTTAAAAAATGTAATATTTAATATCTTCAAGTGGCATATTGAAATATTGTTTACAACATTTGGTCAATAAAAATTCATTGATCTCTTTCTGGGCTAAGAATTCAATATAAATTTATTGGAATATATAGTTTGAAATAACTAACTTTAATATGAATATAACCATTATTTCATTTATTACCATTATTATTTCATTATCACATGAAACAGAAAATATATATATATATATATATATATATATATATATATATATATATATATATATATATATATATATCGTATACAAGTTACAAAGATACAATTCAAATAACTACGTAATAATGTATTTTCTAAATAATGTACTACATCAAAATAATTCGCTAAAGAGCAGCAACAATTGGAGATTGATTTAATGTCAGAAAAATTCATAACGTTGTGTGAACTGTGAAGAAGTACAATTTGTGTTAGTAATCTTCAGCTCCAAATTTCTATACTATGATAATTAAGTTGAATTATGGTAGCAACGAACGTTGTGGGCAGGGTTTTACAATAGAAAATATTTGCTTCTGTGTAATAAAAAGTATTTCCAAAGGCAAGTGAGCTACAGCTCGGTACCTATTCCTTATTATGCCACTCATGAAGATATCAATGTACTGCCAAGAAAAGTCAATAAACATCTGGTGTTTACGTCTGTGGTCAACATCCGGTGCCAACAGCCGGTGCGACCGCAAAGCCGCGGCCTTGCGAAGGTCGTCGCCGCCGCCGCCAGCTGCGTGGAGGTCGTGACGTCACGGCCCCCAACAGCCGGTGCGTCCGCAAGGCCGCGGCAGTGCAAAGGTCGTCGCCGCCGCCGCCAGCTGCGTGGAGTTCGTGACGTCACGGCCCCCAACAGCCTGCCTACCCTATGTACCAACCTCTGCAAACGAAAACTAAGGGGTGCAAAAAACGGGAGCGGGGAGAGGATTTTTTTTCCCTGCACGGTGGTGACAAGAGGGGAAAATGACAAGACGAACAACAGAGAGTAGGCTAGAACAAGCATTTATTGATCACAAACATATACATTGTTAAGCTTCTCTACATTGAAAATACACGAGGGTTGTTGACAATCTCTTTCACACGAACGAAATGTTGAGAAGGCGTCGTAGTACCTTGAGATTGACAGCATCGTTTTCTTCGACGGGATCGGCGACGTTGTTGAGGCGTTTACCTTGAAAATGGTAGTCTTCTCCGTTTTCCCCGGTGCGACGAAGGGTGTTGCGATTGATGAAATCCCGTTGATACTGCATCGCGTCGACGTAGCGTTTTGAGGCCGCATCGTCTTTGTGGGTGGGCAATGCTAGGTTGACGATGCGCGCCTTTTGTATGTTGAGGTTGCCATGTTTGGTGATTCGTAATTTTGGAATTTTTTCGAGATGTTTGTGAATGTCATTCACATAGCGATCGACGTACGTTTTGGTTGTAGCGTCACGTGGCTCTGAAGGTTGACCGACATTTGTAATTCGAAACAGATCGGCGTTGAAGGGCCCAGCGTCTTGCCATTGTCGTAGACACTTTGCCTGATTGGCAATCAACGTTTGTAGATCGCCGCGTACATCCTCGCTCGCTTGAAATACTTGCCGGAAGCGTGCGTCCACGTACGCCCTGATGGGAGCATCGTCTCGTCGTTGCTGCATGTTTTCAACAACGGCGCCGTCTCCACAGCTGTGTTCTTCCTCTGCATTGTCGCACACCTCTTTCTCCTCCTCCTCCAGCTTTTCCGCGTAATAGTCGTTGTCGCACATGTCTCGTTCAGGCTGTATCGTAGTACTGGTACAACCGCTCTTGTCACTCTTCCTCTTATATTATGTGCTCTCACCCCACTCTGAATCACTTTTCTAATCTTTCCCCCACCACATTCTCTCAGGTCATGTCAGGTGGAGGAGGGACATCGATCCCCACCAAAAATACGTCTTGCCCGCAGATACCATCCAAATCGCATGATTCAATAAAACGCACGCTAAAATCAAGACTGGTTCGTCGTTGCAAGTCGAGGAGTTCTGTGTAGCATGGGGAGTCCAGTCTCAGTGCTGCGTTGATCGATCGTGCTACGGTGCGGAGGAAAGGTCGATTAAAAAATCTTTGAATGGCTAATAGAACATGTTCTTCATACTACTCTTCATCTTCTTCTTCTTCCATTGCCTCTGTTGCATGATCTTCTTCCTCCTCTTCACCCCTCGAGGATGGTGGTTTGGGCACCAAGACGAAACGGCACATGGGACATGTTTGTGCTTTTTCCTTTTCAGCTTGTTTTCCCATCCATTTTTCAATGCAAATTTTACAAAAGATATGATTGCAGTTTGTTTTCATCCATAGACGAATGTCATTAATATGGCAGATGGGACAAATAAAATCAGATGGAAGGTCATGACTGCTCACTATGGAAAGGGGAAGGGGGGTTGAATCCATGATGGTTGTCACAAAGTTCACAAAAGGAAGCACACGAGAGCTGAAGTCACCATGATCAATTGAAAGACAGTTCCAATAATCATTATACAGTCTAGCCAATCCATGTTATGCGTGGTTACACTCGTTCCTGCATCCCTCGTCGACAAGCCATACAGTTCCGTATCGCCGGCGCCGGTCCGTCGATCTGCGTGCGCCCGGTGTTGTAATGTTTGAGACAGGGCAGAAGTTCGCGAATGCAGGCTAGATTTTGAACGTTTTCCGGAAGTCGGCTGAAGACGTCACGCACGTCTGACGATGCTGAGGTGTGGCAAAGAAATGCGGCAGGTAGATGCTGAAGACTCTCGTCGTCGAGCGATGCGAGTGTACGCGGACGGACAGTGTAGTATTGTTGGATGGCGTCGTTGGTGTCTCGGAGTTGTTCTCTTTTAGCGTTCGAGTCAATCAGTTGAAGCTCCTCGCCGCGACACAGGTTTTCCTTGTTGCTGATTTTGATGACGTGATCCATATGACCTTCTTTCACTGACTATGCTTATCTTCTTGAATTGTTTTGTCTTATACTCACTGGAACAGGAAGTACGAACAGGAAGTGTGGTCGTAGCATCCTGTTTGCGTCATTCGTGACGAATGGGATTGCCATCGTTGTTGATCAAGTCTGTTCGATATGTAGAGAGCCAATGCAGGATGGATAGAACGTTGAGTGTTCCTTTCTCTGTAGCAGAGAGTTCGCGGTAAAACTTCACACACGTGGCGATGTTCGGACAGTTGAACAACACCAAGTCCAGCACGTAACATTGAACATATACACGTAACCAATGTGTTTTTTGTCCTCCTTTGACGAAAATTTTGTCAATACCGTCAACGGCTCTTCGAATCGCTTCGTGTCTACAAGCATACGCAATGTTTCCACATTGCCAGGGCGTACGGTGGTGGTGTTGCTCAATCCATTGTTTAGAGCGTCGATCGCGTGCGCTGAGTTCTTCGATCTCCCAGGGTGGTTTAAATGACAACGTGAGGATTTTATATTTGTCAATGTCTTCAAAGTCACTTGGCATGCGCAACAAGGTCAGCGTTTTCAAAATAAACTCTCCGTCTTTCCAAAAGCCTTGGAGGTCTGCGATGGAGGTCATACAAGAGACGTGGTTCAACGCCCGGAGCGACTTCCGAATTCAAGGATTCGCAACATACCGGAGAGACCGCGAAGGCAGATTGGGAGGTGGAGTCGCATTGAGCATTCGCCGCAACATCCCTCAGCTCCAGGCAAACCTCTCGACCCTAATGCTGACATCACTCGAAGCTGTTGGAGCGCACATCTGGGAGGGAAACAAACGACTCCTTGTCGTGTCTGTCTACTGCCCAGATCAAACTCTCAACGCCTCTGAGATTGAAGCAATTCTAGCACCAGACACCAAGGTTCTGCTACTTGGTGATTTCAATGCAAGACACCGGTCATGGGGATGCTTAGGTTCCAACAGGAACGGCACCAATCTAGCCACTCTAGCAGCGACGAGACGGGGCGTATGTGTATGCGCACCAAAAAGTCCCACATATTTCCCGACAGCCCAGCGCGGAACGCGCAAGCGCCGGGGTATTATTGATTTTGCGATCGCGAAGGGGGTTGACGGTGATGTACCGTCGTCACTACCCGAACTGGACTCCGATCACAATCCGGTAATATGTGTGGTGGCATCTCTTGTCGCAGTACGCCAGCAAAGAATGCGAACAACGCGCGACACGGACTGGGTCGGTTATCAAGCTCAAGTGAGCGATTTGCTCGAGCAGAGACCGCTGGTGACAAACATGGATATAGAATCTGCGGTGAACTTGTTCACTGACACGGTTATGTCCGTTTACAAAAAGGTCACGAAAGTGACGCGCGTTCCGGATTCTCGTCCCGAGCTCACAGAGGAGCAAAGACGGACACTGCAAGCGCTCCGCAGAGCAGTAAAGCTTCATCGCCGATTTGGTGATCCCGCAGACGGGGAGCGGGCGAGAGCGCTGAGCCGAGAATTCCGCGCGTCTCTGAGAGACGAGAGAAACGCTCGGTGGAAAAGTACAATAGAAGAGTGCAATCTCCACGATAAACGCCTATGGGGCTTATCCAAAGCGCTGGGGCGGCAACCAGGAGTAAATCACCCCATTCAAACCAACGCGGACACCCCAAGGCTCCCCGATCAACCTCCTCCGGCACCGGTGTATGAGTGGGAGGACGCTGCAAAAAGCGAAGTCTTTGCTGACTCGCTCGAGCGGCAGTTCCGACCGCACGACACCGGAGCCAGCGATGCCCCCGTGACTGCGGAGCGCCTACGGTGCCTCCTGGCAGTCACACCGAATACATCAGCCCGTCGCGTGACGGACGGAGAACTCCGCGGAGTGCTCCGCCACCTCAACCCAAAAAAATTTTGCGGCCCTGACGGCATCACCGTCTCCCACTTGAGATCCGTTGGTGACAAAGGGGTTGAATTTCTCCTGGCACTTTTCAATGCCTGCCTAGCACAAGGATATATCCCGCGCCCGTGGAAAACAGCGAACATCTGCTTAATACCCAAGTGCGGTAAGAGCCTCTTCCTGCCGAGTAGTTATAGACCCATTAGTCTACTCTCGCTCCTAGGAAAGACTCTAGAACGCCTCATACTGGTGCGCTTGCAGCAGGAAATACGGCGTCTAGGTCTCCTCCGAGACGAACAATTCGGGTTCAGAACGGGCCATAGCTCCGCGCAGCAGCTGACGCGCCTCTGCACCGAGATCGGCCTCTCTCTCGAGAGGCGGCAGAATCTGCCTACCGTCTTCCTGGACATGCGGTCGGCCTTCGACACGGTGTGGCATGAGGGGGAACTCTTATGTCTCATTGAGTCAGGGATAAGCGACTGCTACACCAGGCTGATCGGTAGTTTTCTCACAGAGAGAACGTTCAGAGTGCGAGTTAACGGCGTACAATCGTCCCTAAGACGCGCCGAGGCGGGAGTTCCACAGGGGAGCGTGCTCTCCCCCACCCTCTTCGGCTTGTACGTCAATGATGCGCCTCTGATAGCAGAAAGGAGAACGGGAATTCAGCGTTGCGGGCTCCTGATGTTCGCGGACGACTTTGCGTATTACGCGGAATCGGTGAACAGCAGGCAAGCAGTGAGATACCTGAATGAATGCCCCGCCGCCTTTCCCACCTGGTTACGCCAGAAACGCCTGACCCTAAACCTCGAAAAATGCGTGGCCGTTAACTTCACCCGTCAGAGGGCATACCCCGAGGAAACGGTGTTGCTTGCGGGAGCGCATCTTCCTTGGTCCCCATGCGCGAGGTACCTTGGCGTGACTCTAGATCGTGGCCTATATTGGCACGAGCACGCCAAGGACCTTCGCCACAAAATTCTTGCGAGGACCTCCCTCTTACGTCCCCTGCTTAGCTCCCCGGACCTATCTCTCTCGCAGAAGCGTCTCCTTTTCACCGCCTGCATACGAAGTTTATGGACCTATGCTTGCGAAACCTTTGCGGCAGCGCCGGTCTCGACCCTACGCCCGATTTGGGCGGCCGAGAACCGAGCGGTGCGGACCGCCACGCGGCCGCATCTCCCTCCTCCTCCTCCTAACCGCCACCATAGAAACAGTGTAACCTACAGGGCCTTGGGCGTGAGTCGTCAGCTGCCGGAGGAGATCCGCCGGAGGGCACACACGGCGCTCACGAGGGCGCTGGGCCCGAAAGCTCCGCGGCTCTTGCGCTAAACCGACCGGGCAGTGAACTGTGAGGTCCACCGGACGTATTTTGCGCCGAGAGGGCCCAAGCAAGAGGCCTCCACGTTCCTGGCGCTACCGCCGCAGCTTCTCGCAGAACTCTGCGAGCAGCGGCGTGAGGCTCCCAGCGGGACGAGTGAGGCTCCGCCCGTAACAATTGCCAGGGCACATTGTGCCTAGCCGCCACGGACGCTTGGAGCAAAGTCGGCGCCGTGGTGCACATGGCGCACATAGTGTAAATAGTATAAATAGTGTTTATGTATATAGTGTCTGTGAAAGTGCGTGTGTCAAGTGAACATATAATCTAGTGTGAATGTGCGTGTGAATGAAAAAAAGAAAAAAAATACCCAAGAAAACTAAAACTAATAAGCCTGAAGTCTGAATAAATCCTGTCTTGTATTAATCTTAGGTTGCCGGCCAAAGTGCCGGCTTCATCCATAGGTTAAGTTAGAAATAAGTTAGTAAGTAAGTTCTGCTCCCTTCTTTGCCGCATAAGCCGTAGAGTTGCGGCGTATGTTGTACACCAAGAAAATAAACTCCCGCCTCGTCAGGGTTACTGGCGGGGGGAAAGTTGAAAAAAGTTGAGAGTTCATCATATTGTAACGTCGTGCCAATGGGCCAGATGGACAACACATGTCGGAAGGCCGGCGAGGGGGCGGGGGCAGTCCTTTGGCGGCAAGCGGAAGGCCACCAGAGGCGGGCCCTCCTCAAGGGCCGGGGTGGGCGTGTCTCGGAAAGCGGGTGTCAACTGGCGCAGAGGGAAATGATGGGAGAGTCCAGCCGCGGTGCAGCCGGACTCCAAAATTGCAAACAGGCCTATGTTTCCGGATGAGAGGACGCCGCCGGTAGGGGAGGTCTGTCACGTGACCCCTCGCGAGGCGGCTGGAGAGTAACCAGCCGTGGTCATTCGAGTTTGAACCGAATCGCGGTGCGGAAGGCACTTGTCACCCGCCAGGAATTATCGCGAGCTTCGGCAGCGAGGTGTGGCGGTTGCCACGGGACAAAAGACCAGGAGCGGCGCCAAGCCGCTGGGGTCTGCGTTAGACTGGGGCGGGGATGCCTCAGAGATGTGCAGTGCTGGGAGTGCAGCGCTAGTTTCCGAGGAGTGTGTATATAGTGTAATAAAACTTGTATATAAAACTGTATAAAACACTCCGTGTCTGTATGTTACTCGCACCCGACGACACCACAATATCAACTCACAGGATTAGCCGTAAGCAATAATAACGTAATTTGCTAGGTTGTTTTAAGGAAAGTCATCAAGTGCACACTGTTCCTCAACATATTTTATTTTATGTAGCCTTCATGTGGAGCAATGACACCTGAGAGGGGGCAAAACCAACATAATATTCGTGAACCATCAATTATCGATTCATCTAAGCAGACTACTGTTAGCTAGAGGTGCACAAAAGGAAACTCGCGAAAGCATCAGTTCGAACTGCAAGCCAAGAAATAATCAATAAAATCAATATTTCCTTCTTGGGCTGCAACTCTGGCACAAATCTAAAAAAAATGTCCATTAAGTTATGACACTCATTTTAAAATATTTTTAATGGTTATTATTAACATAACTCTTATGAAGACTTTTACTAATGCTCATCCCCTGATTAATTCACTAGTTATTAAGCGTGTGATACCTGTAATTAAGCCACCACTTAAAACTTTAAATCATCTATCTTGAAACTAATATATATGTCCATTTATTTTTTGAACAGTCATTCATTTTATTACGTGTATTAAAATTTATTAAACCATTTAGCGATCACATCACATTTTAAAATATTTAAAATACATCAATTTGATTGTCATATTCTCCTTAAATCGCATTTATACATTTTTTTCACTACTTTTCGGGTCGTGGTCTTCGATTCATCTTCAGGAATCTGCAATCATTATGATATATTATAACATTAGCACATTATTTTTATTTTTTTTATTATAATTCTAGTATCAAATTTCATTATCTAAGCACTATATATAAATCTTATTATCAATCTCAAATTGCTCTTACTCAACCAGACATATTATATTACATATTTTATTTAATATTATTGTGCATCCATATAAGCAATTAGAAGCTTACGTATTTCTGATTGATGTATTATTTCCTTATTACATCCTTTATGGAACGTAATCAATTAATTTGCCAATCTTACACTTCATGAAGTCTCGTGGTTGTCACTCTGTTCACACTCCACATTCTCCTGCCTCCCAAACCCAGAATGCGCTGTGACCGTGGAGTGAATGAGTGTCCGTGGTTGTAAGCTCAGTGGGGCACATTTTTTCGAAAAAATAAAAACCCCACGACGCGAAACGTTCTGAATATATGTGTGTGTGTATATATATATATATATATATATATATATATATACATACATACATACATACATATACATACATGCATACATACATGCATACATACATACATACATATATGATTTGAAAAGAATATGATAGCAAAATTGATATATTTGAAAATGTGATGTGAAGTGCAATTTTCAAATATGATGTGAACGTTTAATGATTTAATAAATTTTAATAAATGTAATAAAATGAATGTTTAAAAAATAAAAGGACGTATATATCAGATTCAATAAAGTAATAAAAACATTCAAAAGAATTTATCTTAAAACTTCATTTTTCGGATTGTGCAAATATAGCAGCCCATAAACGATTTTAATAAACCAACATTTTAACGGCAAAAGATTGTTAACGTATGTCATGATACAAAGGAAAGAAACTGCAGAGAATTATCATTTTTCATATGTAACTTTCTAAGCAAAAGCCAGTTCACACTGAAAGACAAGATAGTTCACACAGAAGATATATAAAACAGAATTCGAGCATTCTCGGAATTTTGTTAATTTACATGAGGCTTTGTTCATGTTCACCGTTTATTGTTACTCTGCTGAATATCGTGTTTAGAACATACAAAAAAAATCTTTAGTAGATTTCATGAATAGTACATATAAAATACGTGTTTTTATTAAAGTACTCTAGTGTGCGGCAAGCAATGATTATCTCACGCGACAGTTTCAATGCTTCAACAGAAACAACGCTACGCCCAGCCTCGTTGGCAGACGCCACGCAGGTGCCTGTTGTTGCGGTAGCAGGTTTGAATTTCGCGCCCGCAAGTAATTTTATCAAGGTTTTTTTTCCCTCCCTTTTTTTTCTTTCTTTCTTCGGGAAAAGTGGATCTGCCATTCTTCATGAATGTCAACATAGTACGTGGGATATTTTTTTGTTATGGTAACTTCTGGTCAGTCTGCATACGCTCAATGCTCAAAAAGACGTGAGATACGAGTTGCGAGAAAGACGCAACACATTTTTATAGAAAAGAAAAAAGGAGAAAACACTTCATCCGTCATCATCTTCACGACATTTCTGGAAAACACACCCTCGTTAGTGAGTTGGCACGACACACCATGAACTCTTCATTCCATACAGTTCAGTGCAAAAAACACATTTCTTTACTTTTTTAAAAAATTTCTGTCCTTTACCCCTATTTTGAATCCTCTTTTTTTCTCCCCAGAACCTACTCCCGATTCTGCCATTTCTAGTACCAATTCCTTTTCACCTGATGCTCCAATTTCTTCACCGCCTGTCACTGTTACGTCACAGTTTTTCCGTTCAGAATTTTTTAAGTACGCCTCTTAGTTTTTAGACAGACTAGTTTTTGAATAAATTATTTGTTTAATTTAATTTCATTCATGTTCATAAAATATTTTTTATTAAAAACCTGTTAAGAATTACGTTTCGAGATGCGGTGTCGCCTCATCTTCAGGCTCAACTTGAAATGTAAAAGAAAAGTGAAGATAATTCACAACTCAACTGAGAATTATACACATAAAGTCAAACTAAGCACTAATGAAAGTTCCATGCTATTAGGACGAGTAAAAATTTGTGAAAACCTAAATTAATTATCTCGAAACGTTATACCTATAACGGGTTTTCAATAAAAAATAATTTATGGACATGAATGTCTTAAAATTAAACAAATAATTTATTAAAAAACTAGAGATGTACTTAAAAAGCTCAAAACTAAAAAAGAGGTGTACTTAAAAATTCTGAATATATAAAAAGGAGCCAGACAATTTTCAAAATATTTTAAATCACATTTTTAGCACCTTCGACCAGGTTATCGGGGTAAAAATGGAGTAAATATTATTAGCAACTACAGTCAGATGTAGCATAAGAATATTCGTGTATGCACTCGCAAAGCTACTCTACATCTCATATGCGCCATAACGTACCATTTTTCAAATAGAACTGCTTTTTATGTAGGATGCTGGGCTACAGAGTAATTTAAATGAAGAAAATCTGTTTTCTGCAAATCTGCGATCTACAAATTTATCTGCGCCGGTCGGGATGGCCGAAATCGCTAAGGCAGTAGCGATCTCGGACCGGAGGATCGCGGGTTTGAGTCCATGGTTGTATTGTGTTCGTCCTTTCACCCCCCTATCATCATATCGTGTCAACCTCACAGTTACCATACCATTACAAGCAATAGTGGTCGCTAATGACCTAGAAGTTGATGCGACCTTAAATTTTAAAAACATATCTGCGTTAGTAATAATTATTTAATACTTGCCACCTCAGTACGGGGAAGAGTATCAAATTGATGTTGCGAAATTATAGGCATGCACCGAGCTCCAAACGAAGATAATCGTACGATAGAAAGGCTAGCAGACCGGGCCGCTTTCTTAATTCTACGAACCGAAACATAAGTGGTGGCAGTGGTCTTAACTGGTCTCAGATAAAGTGGGCTGGTGACACTGAAGGGATAGGCAAGGCACAAATAGATATGTAGTTGAGGAGAGCATACAATTCTAGATGTTGTCCTTGTACACCCTCATGAAAATTTTATTTCCTGCGATAATGTTTCAGGAAAAAGTGATGGCGTATACCATTTAACAACACTGCACAATCATAGTAAACTTTTAAACTTCTCTGAATTTTATTATATTATTTCTATTGTCTCGAATAAGGGGAATCAGGGTATGAAACGAGAAAAGCTCTATCACGTACCATTTTAAAGGAAATGTTTTTTCTTCGAAGAATAACAATATTTCACATTTTTGGAATGTATTTAAACCTTTTAAGTAGTTCAAAATGAGAATTTTGACGTTCTTCTTTTGTATTCACAATCAGAAGATTCTTGCAATTTTCACAATATTCTGCAATTGAACATCATAATTTTTCCCTAAGATATTAGGCACGGTGCTTGTCCTGAAACTCTTGTTTATTAAATTTTAAAATAATATACAATGTAGGCCTTCACGGCCGGTTTCTACATCATAATTAGTTGTTTTCGGGTTTGTACTGGTTCGGACTGGTCCAAACGTTTCGCCTGCAACTGTGGCAGGCATCATCAGTGCAGTTGCCGGCGGGGGCGAAGTGTCCTTGGCAGCACCTATTTTAAAATAATAGGTAAAAATATTCGGCCAGTGATGAATTTCCGGATTGTCTGTTAAAAACTTATAAATCTTAAAAACTTAAAATTATACTTGTACACCCGTTAATTTGAAAAGTTTACGAAAATGAAATTCAAAATTATGGGTCAATTTCTCTTTTGTCGTTTTTTAAAAATTTATTACACTTTCTCAATAAATATGAAGCGTTTTCAGATTGCCGACATGGAGTTAGAAAATCAAAATTTACGGAAACAACCGTGAATATATTTGGCATTTTAGGGTCGGATTAATCCGATTTCTTTTCCTTCTTAATTTAGCTCCCGCTTATCAGCTGGGTGTCGCGTGCTCTGCCACAATCTGCGCGCCCTGTTTTTCTTGGAAATTAAATTTACAAGGTAAGGGGTTAATGGTTGCTCCTTTTTTGAGGAACGCTGCTTCTCCGCTGCTGCGTTGAGGCTGTCAGTCACAGCTTCGGCGAATTTTTCTGCTCCAGTCTCTATCTGCTTTGGTCCTGACAGGGCAGATGCATCGGGTAAGCGCTGCTGCAGCTCCGTCTGGAATTTCTTCCAGTCCGTGCGCCTCCTCTGCGTCGTGGGTGCAGCCGACAGAGTCAGGCCGCCGCGCTTCATATCTGCCATCACTGGGAAATGATCAGAGGAGAGTTCTTGGATAGGGGTTAATGTGGGAGGGTAGTGGAGTTTCTTGCAGAGCGCAATATCTAAAATATCGGGCTTGCAATTCGTTTTATAGGGATAGTAGGTGGGCGTATTAGGTGCGTATATTTCGCAGCCGTTTGCATCGGCAGTTGCTTTCAGCTTACGGCCGCGGGGGCAGGTAATGCGGGAGCTCCAGGCCGTGTGTTTGGCATTAAAATCGCCAGCCACAAGTGTTGGTGTTGTGTTAGCCTCTACTAGTTTTGCAATGTCTGCAGCTAGTAAGGCGCACGTATCCGCGGAGCGATCAGGACGCGCGTAGACAGATATAAGACGCAGCGGCCCTCGCTCCGTCTGAACGACAACAGCAGTGGCCTCGGCGTGCTGCAGCTGCGGAAGAGCTGTAACATATTGATTTATGCTGCGTCTAATTAAGGTGGCGGTTCCGCCTCCTCTGTTGGCGGCTGTCGTTTTCCCTGCTTGCGCCGCCCTGTCGTTTCTGTAGCAGGAGAATCCTGGAATATTTAAAGAGATGTGGGTTAAGCCATGTCTCCCCCAACATCATTACAGATATGTTATGCCGAGCGAGAAAGCTGTGGAGCTCTGACTGCTTCTCTCGCGAGCAGATGCCGTTGCAGTTCCAAAATGCAACGGTGCCGCTGTTCGTATAAAAAATGGAGCTAGCCATTATTTAGGGATGGGAGGGATTTGATGCGGGTGAGGACGAGCGTTCCTCCCCCGTTGCTTCCGCCTCTGCGGTGTCGTGTGCATGCTCAAGTAATATCGTAATTACAACTTTGAGCATGATCGACGCCCACTCGGTCGGATTGCATCCGGTGACGTTTCGCATAATCGCTTGCATCACCCTGTCGTGGGCGATCCCGTTTCGGGCGAGATCGTCCACCGTCTGATGTAGCACGCGCATCTGCTCGCTCTACGCGTGGTCGGGCGAGCCAAGGGGCTTAAGTACCCGGCCGTGGGGTGGAGGAGGGTAAGTTCCGGGCGCTACCGCCGCAGCTTCTCGCAGAACTCTGCGAGCAGCGGCGTGAGGCTCCCAGCGGGACGAGTGAGGATCCGCCCGTAACAATTGCCAGGGCACATTGTGCCTAGCCGCCACGGACGCTTGGAGCAAAGTCGGCGCCGTGGCGCACATAGTGTAAATAGTGTTTAGGATGTATATAGTGTCGTATGAAAGTGCGTGTGTCATGTGATCTAGTGTGAATGTGCGTGTGAATGAGAAAAAAATACCCAAGAAAACTAATACTATAAAGCATGAAAAAGAACAAAGACTTGTGTTAATCTTAGGTTGTCGGCCAAAGTGCCGGCTTCATCCATAGGTTAAGTTAGAAATAAGTTAGTAAGTAAGTTCTGCCCCCTTCTTTGCCGCATTAGCCATAGAGCTGCGGCGTATGTTGTACCCCAAAAAGTAAATAAACTCCCACCTCGCCAGGGCTACTTGCGGGGGGAAAGTTGAAAAAGAGGAGGGCAATGGCCTGGGTGCGGTGCGCTGTCACTGTGCCGCCCCGGCGGGGTGTGGTGTGGGAGTGGTGCCTAATAGTAATTTTAGTAAAGGAGAAGGACTATGGTTGATGTTTTCATTCAATAAGTTATTATTTAAATGCATATGTAGGTTTTCTAAAGTTAATCTTGTGTGGTAGTGGTTTTCTATTTCTAGTATACGAATGTCTGTGTGTGGATTGAATGTATGGCCTGTCTGGAGTAAATGATTGGCAAAGTGAGATTTACCGGTGTTGTGTTTCCAAGCATGTATGTGTTCCTTGATTCTGGTGTTGAAAGTTCTGCCTGTTTGACCAATATATTTGGCTACGCAGTCGTGGCAATTTAGAGAATACAGCACAGAACTCATTAACGACATACTACGCCGCAAAATAGTCAAACAAAAACAAAAAATGTACACTACACTTTCTCCTATAACAAAAACACCGGACAAGTACACTTGCTTACCTTATTTTGGACCCCTTTCAGAAAAAGTCGCACACAATATTCACAAAGCAGGTATCAAAGTTTCATTCAAATCACAGAATTCCCTCAAAAAAGTGCTGTCCCCCAAAAAACACACAGATCTTTTAGAAAAAAAGCGGCGTCAATTCTCTAAATTGCCATTGCCCTCCTCCACCTCACGGCCGGGTACTTAAGCCCCTTGGCACGCCCGACCCCGCGTAGTCGTTTTGTGGCTTCCATCCAGCAGGTAAGGAGTGGCTCAACTTACATTTCTATGTTTCTCTGTTTAAAAAAAATTTACGTTTCCTATTTCTATTTCATTCGCTTTTCTTTAGTATTAATGACTTAACCCCCCTCCCCATTTTTTCTTTCTTCCTGTTTCTTGAATGTTAAATTTATTTCCAAAAAAATTGTAAATTATTTGTAACCTTTATCATAATCTTGCTGTATTCACGTTCTAATGTTCTGTTTTTTCTACTTGTATCAGACAACTGATGATGATGGCTAAGCCATGGAAAGCTGCTATTACATTAAATACTTTTGTTGGCATTGACAACCTTTACAATTATTTCATGAAAGATGCCAACGATAACGCACCACAACACCTATAAAAATCGGAAGGTTTGAGAGAATGATTACAAAGTGTATTCCAATGGCTTTCGATAGAAAAGCCCTTGGGAAGCGTTTTCCAGAGCTGCTCCTCTTCCGACGTTCGAGGAGAGACATCTCAACCCTTTCGTGCTCCGTTGTGGAAGCACATGGAAATTACGCATGAGCTCCAACTAAGAGGTGAATTGCTTTTGAAAATAAAAACAATATTATTTACAATTATTTGGAATTGTGGCGACATTTAAAGAAACGCACTTAGTTGTATCGTAATATGGAAGATAAAAGGAGACCATGTGTTCTGGAATACTAATAATTAGGGGTCGAATTTAAATGAAATGTCGTCTTTTCCTTTTCACTTTAGAACAATGCCTTTTAATACATATACATGCAATGCCTTTTACACAATATATTTAATCGATTTCAACTAATAAATCATTTTTTACCTTTTCCCGTATTTTTTAAAGCATTGTTTCCTTTTTTATCAATTTTAATATCATTTTAATGGTACTTGCTTCAAATAGTATTTACGAGATGCAACAAATGTTCTCCACAGAATTCCTGAGTAGCCTATTCGATTTGTTTGCTCAGTAATTATAATGTCAACAGTTGATGTAATGTAAGTTTCCTGTGACGCCTATTAGCACCATAGTCGGTTCGGCCGACTTCACGATAACTAAAGAGATATCCAACAGTGTGAGTTGTTCACCGGAACTAGTTTCGTCAAATTTTCTACATCAATTTTCTTTGCTTTTAGAGCATATTAAAAACATTTTAAGATCATTTATTGTTCATTTTAGGCGGCCTTAGATCAACAAAATCCGCCCCTGCTTATAATTGATGCGTAACGATAATAAAGTAGGCCTATTGTGTGATTGTGAAAGTGAACACAAAGATTGAAGTATTTAATTTGTCAGTAGTATTTTGTCTTTAAGAAAATAAATTATTATATTAGAATATTTTATATGAAGTGGCCTCACTTTTTAAAAAATGGCCTCTTTTCTCATAATGGAAGTACGGTAACTCTACTCAGGGCATCAGCTGATGACACTGCTGTGCCTATGATCGGGAAGTCCTTGAGATCGAGTCCCGTCGGCGGCAGGATTTTCAACACTAGCTACAGATCCAGAAAGGGGTTACACGGGAAAGCTGAAGCGGCGCGAGTCGTGGAATAGAACATTCATAGAGAAAAAAATGCCAGATTCGATATATCAAAAATCGAGTGTTCAATTATGATTATATTATTTCCTACATATTACTATTTCATGTTCATTTTATTTACAAGGCCGAATTTAATAGCTTGATGTCATTTGGCAATGCGTTGTGAACTAACGTACATATATTGTATGTGGATGTCTTGCAGTGAGCCGTTGATACTGACAGTTGATGAATGTGATTCCTACGATGTGTTTTGAAATTATAAATATCAGTATTGCATGAAAATATGTTCACGTCGTTACGTAAGTTAGTTTTGACAAAAATTAAAGATTAGTAAATAAATAGGCACGGCAATGGAATGTTAAGATTCTAAGCTCAACGATGAGAGGCTTGCAGGGATCATGTGAATGGCATTTTTTCTTTATTCGATTTTTTTTTTCAATCTAAAGATGTGGGTACTACAAGATATGAGCTTCTTCAAAATATCCCCATTTTGAGATCACGTTTATCCTGGAGTGTGTACAATGAACAAGTGGAATCTAAAATAGTATTACAAACGACTGCCATTAAGTCCACGGACAAGAACCCTGCATAACGTCACGCGCCTTAAATAACGCGCGTTGTACGTCGAAACATACACGAGCGCATATTCCGTTTCGCATAGGATACTGTGTTAATCTATGGCGCGCGTAAACGAGCGATAAAAGCGCGTCAGCAAAATGCTCATGTGAACTGGAATAAGTGTCATAGTATAAGCGAATACTCACTGATATTATAAGTTAATACTTACCTTTTTAGATTATTTTTTACACTCCCTTATTTCAGCGTATGATCAAAGAACCAAACTACAAAACTTTTACATTTGTGTCAGTTAAGCCATCTCGAAAGAATTGATAATGTAAGTTTAGAAAACAAACTGCTTAAAGTGTTCTGTGTCATTTTTCGATGTACGTGCCGCGTAATAAAAGTACCTCTTTAGGATTGTAAGATTTATTTTAATATTAGTCAATTCTTAAGTGGTCTAAACTACATTTTGATAGGGACATAGACCCCTTTAGTTCCGGGGTAGCCATTTGATGTTTGAGAGCCTGCCTTCCTTTAAAACCAATCAGCTTGATCTATCCGTTGAGCATCACGAGCACTACCCTCTGAAGTAACCGCTATATTGCCCCTTTGCGCCCACTGTCGCTGGAATTGTCGAAGAAGGGCGGAAAACGAAGTTGACCTTCCGTTGCCCCTGACGCTGTCTGGGCTACGGGGTTTTGCCCATCGCCACCCTTGTCGCTGGCAGAGTGTATCGCAATCGCTATCGGTGATAGAGAATGATTTTTTCTCACCTTATTCCCATGGCCGTCAAAAAAATTTTAGGAGCATTTTTTCAGATACAAACAAATGAAATTCATTGATTTACTGTGTGAGAATATTTTACCACCCACAGTTTGAGATTGCGCACTTTTAAAATAAGATTTTAATTTATTTTTTGTTTTCAATAAAACGCAAATCACAAGTATGAGCAAAAATAGGTATTTATTCTTTAGATTCATTAAGCAACGCACGTCGTCAGAATAACACTGTATCTTATGCGAAACGGCATACGAGTGCTTTGGTCGCTCCGAAGTGGATAGTGTTAATCTACGACGCACGTTAACTTATTGATCGTCAAGCGCGGGTGAAGAAAATGTTTGTGTGACACAGGCCATAATTAGGCACTTGTAGCGAAACAAAAACAAAGAAAAAATCAAAAAATCAATATTTGTACCTTTAAGTTGTCATTTGTAGGAATTCAGTTAAAAATGTAACTTACGATTTTTAAAGAAATGGGGAAGTTTCAGTCTCTAGTAATTATACATTTTTCTTTTTTTTTGTTCTCAAAGTTAAGATTTTGGCGAATTATTGCCTAATACACTATTGAAAATTTTCTCGTTACATTTTTTACATCATACTATATTTCGCAGTTTACGTATTTTGTAAAACATTTATTATTGTTAATTTCCTTGAAATTTCGCAAAATTATTTAATGCGTTTTCAAAAAAGTGTTAATTTTAAAATTCGGCATTTCTTCTGCAAATTTGTGAGGTGCCCCACGTGAAAACGGATGCACGCTCTGCTTGCACTAAACCTATATAAGTACAAAATACAATACTATAAGTACAAAAGTGCACGAGCGTTGAGAATATTACCTTTAGATGTGGAAAGTATCAGTCACCCGTTTCTTTATCTTCAATCGAAAGGGTACTCCTAGTTAAGATTGTAAACACTTTTCCTAAACCAAAATAGTTACACTATCTCTAACAAAAATAATATTTTTGAACGTTATTTTAGCCCTCGTCCTACAACCCACAACCATCCTCGTGTTTTCTTATTTTAATATTTTCGTTAACTTAACGCCATTTTATCTGAAAAAACTATGAAAAATAATAAAATTTATACTATCAGAAAAAACTTTAAGTATAGTGAATAAAAGATGTTGTCTGGTATCAACAATATATTTTGCAAATGATCGTTTCGATCAGGTACCGATCATCCTCAGAGCTAAAATTAATCCTCAGAGCTTGTTTGTAAACAAGACGCACACTTCAAAATCCGGAGAACATTGTTTTTGGCCCGGAAGCTGCAAGGTATGCACGGTCCAGTTTGTTTACGCATCTGGCATGCAGTGTCTATGTTTTGTATATAATATTTGTACTAACTTATCCCTAATTGTTTATAAATCATGTATTAAAATAATTTATTTCGATAATTCTAATTTTAGCTCTGACCGAGCTACATTACGCCAAGTTCAGTTCAACGTTTTCTTGTATTCGTGAATTACTATCGAAACTTAATTCCAAAATTTTCTGAACTCCGCTCACTGACTTGACCAAAAAAGGACTGGAGCAGTCCCTTTCAACCTGACCAGTAATACTCAAGACGCTTTTGCCAGACTACAAAAGCCCTTACTTGTTATCCTGTCCTCAGTCCCTGACTTCTCAACAATTTATTCTCGAGATCGACGCCTCCCGTACGGCCATAGGCGCAGTGCTGTCGCAGAAGTTCCCAGACGGCGAACACCCGGTTGCTTACGCCAGCGAAAAGCTAAACAAGGCGCAGCAATCTTACTCGTCGGTACAATTGGCAATCTTTGGGGCGTATTTCATGATCAAAAAGACTCCGATTTTATCTTCTTCCGAGTCATTCCACCTTCCGAACAGACCATTCAGCTCTTAACTACCTTCCACCACCCCTTTACCACCCCCAATGTTAGCTAGATGGCTCGCAGAAGTGTCCGCATATAGTTTTAGCGTGGAGCAAAGGCCAGGAAAATACGTCCCTCACGTGGATGCTTTGAGCAGGGCGCCTCCGGTTAACATTATCTCGCATGCTCCCGACAAACTTCCGGTACCTTGGGATAAACTCAGAATACTTGAACAACAGTACTGCGTACAACTGCAGAACTGGCACCAGTTGGCAAGGACTAACACTAAAACCTACTTTTACGATGAATATGGTCTCTTAGGTAAATATCTGTTGAGCGCGCACGGAAAAACGCCCGTCTTCTGCGTACCACGTGCCATGGTTCCTTACATACTAGAAAATTTAAAAACTAGAATCTTAAAAACCGATCAACTCATTAGAAAGAGTTTCGATTGGCCTAGGTTGTTCGCGGATGTTCGAAGCCATGTAACACATTGTCCAACTTGTCTGAAAAGTAACGCAAAGAAACCAGACATACAAGAAAGGAATCTGTGCGACTTATGCAAACCCTAGCTCTCGACCTGATGGGGCCAATAAACCGTCCATCCGCCCCAGGAAACAGATACATCTTGACTGCCCAATGCGAGTTCACGCGGACTGAGGCAATAGCAATTCCGGATAAAAAGACAGAAACAGTGGCCCGAACCCTTGTAGAACACGCATTTTGCCATTATGGCAAACCTATGGATCTAGCATTATTCTGCTAGATCTCTACTGTACCCAAAAATCTAGATAGATTTCGGGAGCATTAGCTGCCAAGTACAGTCCCGTAAACGTAATGCACGTTTTGTGGGAGGGCGGAGATTTTCCCTCGCTAGGCGTGATCCAGGGCTGACCTACACGTCAGCTTGCGATTTTTTTCTACCAGGGATCTCCTATCAGTGGGGGAGGGACCACCCCACACAGAACAAGCTCTAATCCGTCGATCGCTCTTCGAACAAGTGCGATAGTGAAGGGCAAGTATGTATGGAGAGGCGCGTGCGCATGTAAGGGGTGAGCATTGGACAAGGAAGAGGAAGAAAAGGTCGCGAGCCAGCCGTCGCCAGTTTGGATACTGCACTACCATTCGCCAAGTGTTGGTCTCAGAAATCACAGGAAATACAGATCAGAGCAGAGCAGCCGGACCCGAGAATTCTCCTCCACACAGCGGTTGAATCGAACCTAACTATGTATCGAGTCAACAAACCTGTCGCAGTCTGAGCTCTAACCCTAGGACCGCCCGGTTAGAGGCACTGCGTAGATCTGAGTTCTTTCGTCCCGAGCCACCGAAGTCTGACCAAAAATTTAAGACATTACACCTCTTTTGTAAAATTGAATCTGCTATGTTGAGCGAGGGAACTAAATTCAACAAAATCTATACACTCATCGGATGAAGGCAGAGCTGGAAATTGCAATGCTCTTCATACAATCATCAAAATAAATACAACTACAAATTAATAAAAATATTTATTGTCTAAAATAACAAATATACTAACAATTCAACCCAGCGTTTGCAAATGAATCTGAAAATTGCGTTAGCGCACATGCTCTTGTCCACCGATTGTTGCTGTTGCAACATATATTGACTCCTCGCATGGAAGCACTTTGCGTTCGCCTTCCGAGGTAACTGAAGTAGGCCTTGCTGCAGATGTACCAGGCGGGCCCATCGCTTTTCATGAAGTCTGAGGGGGTGGACATCATGAAGCCGAGCAGGTCGCCCAGAAGAGAATCTCTTGTGCCTGATACGGGGTAGAGATATAGTACTCGCCAGAAGTCTGAATTCCGTACTCTCAGCACCAGGAATGCATCTAGTTTTATCATCTTTACTTCATGGAAACCTAAAGAAAAGAAACAAAAGGGATACATAAGGGATTGTGTAGGACCCCTTTCTCTTAAAATAGCCTCCACTCAATAAATTCGGTCTAAAAACTTCTTTCAACAATACTCATACATTATACAAAACACTATCGAACACTAAAGACCCAATCCCACCTACATCCTTATGCGGAGTCTATGCTCTCACGTGCAACAACTGCAATGCCATATACATAGGACACACAGGCCGTAAATTCACACAGAGTATCAAAGAACACGAACAAGCATGGAAAAATAACACTACCACAGTCTCACACTTTGCGGATCACCTAAATTTAAACAAACACACATTTGACAAACACACAAATTTCCGAATTCTAGAAATTGAAAACAGGTACTGGAACAGAATAAAATTAGAAACCATACACATACACAACGTGCTCAAAAAACAGAACATGACATGTCTCAACCAGCAAATACCTGAACTCTCCTCACCTCTGCTAAAATTAGCACAAAGTGTACACCCCTAGCCCACCCCCAGCCCTCCCTACTCCACTGACCTTCGCTCGCCCGACCGTCTCTCAAGCCCCCACCAGCACCCCCGCGGTTTACGACCCTACACCCGCACCTCACCCCTCTTCCCGCCCCCTCCCAGCTACCGACCGGCTGTGTTCTTAAACAAGACGCACGCTCAAAAATTCGCAGAACTTTGTTTTCGGCCCAGAAGCTGCAAGGTATGTACGACCCAGTTTGCTTCCGAATCTTGCATACAATAACCTGTTACCTACAACCGGTTAACAATATTTGTATTTAATAATATTTGTATAATATTTGTATTTAATAATATTTGTATTACATTTTAGCTCTGATGATGATCGCAACGCGATCGAAATGATAAGTTGATTAAAATTATTGATACCAGACGATATCTTTAGTAATTTATCATAAAGAAAAGGTATCTACATCACCAACAATCCAATTCATTAACTAAGAATTTAATGGCCGTAACAACATACTTCTGTTCAGCATATTTGAGGACGGGCAAACCATAATCTGTTAATATAATTTTGATTTATATGACCAAAGAATAGTAAAAACTATGTGACTTATAGGAGAAGATCTGCGCAAGTTTTGAGAAGCTCTGGAATAAATAGTTAAAAATGAACCACAGATAAAGTAAAAACCAAAAACAAATAACATTTTAAAAAGCGCGAGGTTCGCAGCATTTGCTCTATGGATCAGGGAAACTGGACATAAATCTGATCAAGAGGAGACATTAAGCGGAAAACTGAAGCACATTACTTGTTAGAATTAGACATTCCTAGACTGACAGCAAGGCAAAGCACATCAAAATTAAATTTTAATATAATGTACTGTATACAAAGAAAAAATGAAATTACCGATAAGATTTAAAGTTTTTTATTTAACCCCGAGTTAAAACGTAAATTAGTACTTTGTGCAGAGTAAATATTGCAGACCATATCAACGCAGAGAACGTGTAGTTCATCAATACTCACAATTTAGACAAATACATACCATTCTTGTCCGCCAGGTTCCCAGCATCAACCAAGGCCATCTCTCCGTGAGGTAGGACGTTTTCAAATGCTTTCGCTTCCGACCAAGATATAGTTATGTTGTTTGGGTGCTCAGGGTCAAAATCGAAGGCGAGTTCCGGGCAGAAAGTGCTCGTCACAAACTCTCGGGAATATCAAGCCATCACTTGCCACGAGCCACGCAACTGAAAAACTAATTTGCTCACAGGACATGAATGGGAGTATACTCAACATAATGTGCAAGAATAACTTGACTTGAGAGTAAATGCTTTTAAGATATTGATAAACTTCTTGAAAATAATGTCAAGTGCCATTACCAACAATACCAATGTCAAGTTCATTATCGTTGTACCTAAGAAAAAAAATAGTGTCTGAACCGTGAAAAGTTAATCTTCTAGTTTCACTGAGAAAGAATTTTGTAATTCTCATTTAATATTTATTTATTGTTTATTAATTAATCGTCATAACAGTTAAAGAACTGACCAAAGAGTACAGTATTCTGGGCACTCTCCACGAAATTCTGGAATCCTTAACCTAACCCCTTACAGAAGTTTAGTTATGAACACAGGTGTAAACTATCGTGTTTGGTAACAATAAGAAATTATTCTCTCTCGTGTACTAAAACTATTAGGAAAGGCAAATCTGTTCAAAAAGTTTTGCTATTAAGCCTCATCGTGGCTGTTGTGAAGCAAACAATCGAGTTACTGCCGCGAGTTCATTGAGAACTATAATTTAAACAAATATATTCTCCATTGAAATGTATGAAAGTGTGCAAAAATTGTGTATGAAATTTGAATTTACGTCCAGAGGCAACACAAGGGACCTCTTAGCATTCGCTGAAAGTATCAGGGAAACGCCTGATCGAGATGGGGATCATTGACTGAAGGTGTACCATAATTTTTAAACGCATATTTACTCTTTTAGAAGTATTAAACCAACAGACAAAACAGAGTTCATTATTAAAATCAATATTACACTTAATTTTGATGCTCGATGTAGTTTACTTTTCTAGAAAAAGTTGTGGCTGAAAAGATTTAATAAGGCACTTAAACTTTTGAATCTATTTTAATCGTTTAATGTCCTCTGTCAACATGTCTAAAATAGTGAGATATTGATACTGGCACCTGGTGAATATAGCAACGAAGCCCAGAGTTGTAGTTTTAGAAATCTATATTAATCAAGAGTTAGAACATTTTTGGCAAAGTCAGATTTCAACAAAATATCTGAATCATCAATCAAAAGGCAAGGCAACGTTTGAGTTACTATCTTAAGCTTATAAGAATCACGTAGGAGGCATTTGCTCATTATTCGAACAATTCTTTACTGTAATTGAAATCTGAGCTTAAGAAAGCTTTTCCCCAGAATACTAATCTATATCTCAGACAAAACATTTAAAGGATTGACTTTTAGGATGTACGGGTGACATCGCGTCGTTGGCAGAGAGGCCGACGGGTTGTCTCATATCGCAGGCATCTTCAGGGTAGTGACTTGGGTCATTACACGTTGGTACCTTTGCAAACGACACGGCGTCACTCGGACAGCCTAAAAGTCATGACCTCGAGTCGCGGAAGCCTACGTATATACTTAAACGATTAAAAATATTCCAATGGACGCTTCATTTTTATCCATGAATGAAGCGATATCTTAATAAAATTGACTTTCTTCAGCACTGGATTGTAAATTTGGCCGACTCCGATTGCAGTTTACGAACCGAAATTTAGAAGACATTTTATAATTATTCTGCCTTCGCAATCTCGTCATTAAGTAATTAGATTCTTTTATGTGCTACGACTTAAAAAGTAATTTTATATTTTACGTTAGCATAACGACTTCGTACAATCAACAAATGATAGGTTATATTAATTATTGAAATACAGGTCAAAAATGTTAATGTTTATAGTCGATTTCTTAACTTTAAATGTTACACCCCTTGAAAGAAGACGAAAAAAGCTATGCAACTAATCTTCCCTCCCTTACACGAAGCCAAATTACCTCAAAATTGAACTTTTTTTTTTCAAATAATCGTGTGACTTTTGTACTGTAAATTTAAAGTTCTAATTCGTTTCATTTTCAACGGAAATTCTGAAAAAGCAATTTTTTTGAAACTGCACTGCGGAGGTAGCACATTGCCGAAAGACACTAAACATTTTCTATTTCACATCAATGGCAGATTAAACTGACGTATGTGGAGCAAGTAAAATCTGAAAGTTCCCAGGAGATCCCGAATTCTCTTAAGAGAATTATAAATTATAGACGTTAGACGAATTATAAATGCAGTGACCGATAATTTTGAAAGAAAAAAAAACTTTCGCTACACTAATCTAAAACATTTGCACTTGTTAATGAGCTTCATATTTTGGCTTTGGTTTCTTAACGTATCCCCTAAAGAAATTAATATCTTGAGAACCAGGACAAAGATTATTTGGAACTCTGTTCGTTACTCGTTTTCCACCAATACCATTTAGCCAAAAGAAAAAAATATTTCTCGACTCAAACACATCTGTTTATGTACTTTTCCAAAATTCTAAACTATAGTGAGTTACTAGTGAATTAATACCTTATTAAAGACTTCCTTTTTAGAACTTTAATTACAGTAAAAGTTCATAGAAAATTATGTCACAGAAAATATTTTAGTTCTTGGTAATTAATTTATCTGATGATTATGATTTATGGTTTATCTATTCATTCATATAGAATTCATATAGAATTTTAGATTTTATCAATTTATAATTGAAGTTAAAACATTCGAAATCAATATATGATGTTAGAACCACTTTTTCTTAAGTAACTAAAACTACGTTTAGAGTTTTTTCCGCGCATTTAGCAAGAAAATTTGAAATTACGGATTTGGAGCTGTATTCTTTGGCAAGTAATTTACAGTAGTATATTGGCTATAACTTTGCAGAAGTGATTATGTCGCTTGTAGGTCTCTGCAGACATCCGCCATGCTTGTCTTCCGCAGCAGGGGCTGTCGTAACTTCCTCTGTAGTAGACACGTCCTACGACATTCGGGATTAATGTATTGACAACAAACCTGTAGGAATTTCTCAAATATATGTACTTCGGTAACTGAGTAAATATGGTCTAAGTTTTACTCGTTTATTGAGTTATATGTCTATTAAGGGTAATTATTTTTTTCACATCGTAGCACCTACAAAAGTTTCTTACTAAAAAACGTATATCGGGTACGATGTAGAAAAATACATACGGGTAGTGATTACACTTACACGAACAATTGCGTTTTTAGTATGCTAAAAAGGGTAGCTCACAGGCTTTATTAAATTTGAATATGTGAATGTAAGGAAAACAAGAAATCCATTTTTATAGTACCAAATATTTGGAAGTATTAAAATAGATCGTGAATGCACAAGATTATCACTTTTGGAAAAAGAAGAAAAAAAAAACCTTTCAGAACATTGTGTCTTTCTCCTACAACCAGCGGCGTTCCGAGATGGCAACTTGCCCCTAAGTCCCGACTTAAAACCGGGGCCACGGTTTTTTCTCATTCTTAATATATAGAAAGTATGTTACAATTTAGTATACGGGACCCTTAGAGAAGCGTGGCGGCGGGGCTTAAGCCCTAATTACCGCACGTGCTCTAATAGAAATGAATAAAACTTACTAATACGCGATTTTAATGATTTGCCCTTCATATACTTTGTCCCCGTCGCATTTTAACGCCAATTTACTTTCAAAGACAAGTTTTCTTGCTTCGCTCGCCCGGATCCAAGTCACGGCGAGGCTCGGGCCCTCGGCCCTCGCGTTCACTATAAACATCCTTGATTCTATCCAACGCATAATTACCAATTCACTTTTATAAGACCTCACTTTTCAAGAAATTCTCTAGAATTCTAACTGCTTAGTTAACTCCGGAACGCCGCGAAGTGACTGTTTAAACGACGACTTTAGGTTGTACCGTACACTATATTTCAGCCAAAGTATTTTCTTCGAATACACAATAATGATAGTTTGGAAGAATATTTGGGCGAAGATATCTGCACAAAAATATTGAATGTGTATTTTATCACAAATAATAAATTATGTAAACCGTTTAAAATACAAAATTAAAAATTTATTACATTTATTTTCTTTCATAATGTCATTCGATTGAAATAAAAATCCCCGGTTCCTGAGGGCACCCCAGCCTATAACTTGAATAATTAGACTACGGGTGGATTATAAATAAATGTGAAGCGGTAACTGAACTTCTAGGATCATTCCAGTACAGAGAAAAAGTGTAGAGAATTTAATCTTAAAAAAAATTATAAAACTGGCAGAGAAATAGCTTATACAAAAATTGAGAACTTCTAAATTTTAGAATGAAAGTACAGAAAGGAATTTAAAATATCTTACGTTTTCGCCCCCCTTTCTCTTGCAATAAAATGCTACAAGAGATACTACTCGTGGTTAGCGTTGTGCAAACCATTAAATATTGAACTATGCCAAGCAACGCGCACACGCTTTTCCTCCGCAAAACTTAGAACAGGTCCCAGAATATTGGCAATATGCTGTATTGTTTACATAATTCGAAGTTTAGTGGCGTTCTTACAAGGGACCTTTTAACAGGTTGAGGTCTAAACCCGACCCGATTCTGCGTGGGTGCGAGTGAGCTGTGAACCAATTAGCCGGATTCGTGCACCAAAACTCAGCAAATTTTCAAGAACAGTTATGACGATATTTTTAAATTTCAAATTGAAAGTTCTAATTTTATTACCTTTCACACAAATAGAAAGGCTAAACTGCTAAAATAATTTTAAACTATACTATAGAGATAGCACATTTCCCACAGCAAGAAAGAATTTAAGATTTTCAGTAAATAAACGCCAAAGCCTGACATAGGAAAGGTACAATCTGCACCTTTCTAGGAAATCCAGAAAACATTCGCACTAAAGATGAATGATGAAGGCAGCGAGCGATTGTTTTGGAAAACAAATTTGTTACGATATAATAAAATATTTGGTAAATGAGCTTTAGAGTTTGGCTTCAATTTCTGACCGTTCCCGCGTGAAGTAATTACTACCACCGCTTATCTTTCGAGGCACTAGTAACAAACGATTTTAATAAGATTCTGTTCTATGGTTTAGATAAGTTTTTCGGCTATGCACTTTCAATGCTACTCATAGAATGCGCATTAAATGTAAACAACATTTTCCTCTTTTATTTTAGCTCTGAAGACTGTCTCAATTCAGCCAAAAAGTTGCAGGCACTAACATGATTACAATAGAGATTTCTACTCATACGAACAAACAATCAAATCACTTATTCTTGTAACGGTCATACGCATTGTTTATGGAAATTTTAGACGTCCTCCGAGACCAACATTGCTTCGCACGACTCAGGATGTGTGTTATAAACTACTAAAAAACATACCACTCGAACACCTTGTACTGCCAGCCAGGAGAACCAGGACCCACACTGCCACCATACAGACGCTCAGGAATCGCTGCATTTCGAACTACTACTACTAGCAGGACTCCGCCAGGGACTGACAGCAGATGGCCGGCGTGCTCCGAAAGCCAGGAATGGAAGGGGAAACCAGTCAAGGGAATTGACGTACCAGGAGAAGGGGAGAAGATGGTAAGGGGGTGCAACGGAGGGGTAACAGTACAAAAACGAGATTCCCGAAATGTATGTAACACATGCCCTCTATTATTATGCTCAAGTAAACATTAGAATATATTAATTTGGAAGGAACACATTATTAAAATGTAAGCGGAAGGTATCGTTGTAATTACTATTTAAATTAAATAATCGGCAATAGAAGGTTACCATCAAAGTAAGCATGCCTCTAGTCTACATAGTACTTTGTCAAGCAGCGGGAAATAAAATGAATCAAAGTACTTGTACAGCATATTCAGTTGCCTATTTTATTATTAGTATGTACGCATTCACTTTTATATTTCGAGTACGTTCTCTTAAGCTTTAATTGTGCACCATGATATAGAAATTGGGAGTAGCTTTTTCGACCACATTACTATAATTACTATAACAGTAAAATAATCTGTATTGACGTATTTTGGGAGAACCGAAATCTGTACACGTTTTCTAAAGCTATACGTCCCCTACCTTAACTCACAATTTAAATTGAATTACGAATACGAGTAGCAACGAGCAATTAAGGCAATATTTAAGTAATTAGTAAGTTTTTGCTCCTGTGTAATAAAAAGTAATTGCAAATTCAAATCAGCTACAGATTTTGCCTACTATCCCTTATCGTGCACTATAAAGAATTGAATTAATTGGCTATTATTCCTTATTGTGCTCAATATTGTAATAAAAGCGATCAAATCGCCTAAACTAGCCCGACTAGGGACCAGCCGAATGTACTACCAGCGGGGGAGGGCGCCAGGTTCAGCTCCTGAAATATAACTGAGTGGAAGAGTTGGGAGGTCAAGAATGAGCAATTGAGTCATTTGTGACAAACAACTGTTTATTCCTGGCACCAAAAGCTGCCAGGGGGATTTACAATGTCGCAATGGGCGACGCAAGTTCTTTTACTACTAAAACTACTCTGTGAATGAATTATAAGTGGTTACTCTGATGGGCCTGAGCGCGGCCACTTGCAGTTTTTCGCCGTTACAATAGTTCAGTGAGACGGCATCGTCTCATAGTTTCACCAATGGCCGCTGGTCTTCGTGGGTGGGTCGAGGAGGCAGCCTCAGACAGAGGTGGCGGCGGCTCCGTGTTGCTGATCTTCTGCGGCGCGTCTACTCTCGCTCAGGTAGCGGCGATTCCAGATTGTCCGCTCGAGCAGGCTCAGAGGAGGCGAGTAGCCACGGGCGCCGACGTTGCGAAAAGGGCTGTCACTCAGCCCAGGACGAGAGGCGGCAAGGCTGGCGGGCCGGAGCGAAAACGGCGCGGGATCCCAGGTCGCTGCCCGAGTTCTCTCCGCGACAAGTCTCGTTTCGAGGAAATTTTTAGAACTGTTCCTCCGAAGAAATTTTACAAAGTGAGACTGAAGAAATTTTAACAAGTGTTGTCGAAGAAATTTTAACAAGTTAGTGTCTCGAATAAATTTGACAAGTCTCGTCTCAGAAAAATCTCAGAAGTCCCTTATTCCTACTCTGCATCGCGTTTATAAGAGAATTTCCTTTCCCCTTCCCAAATTGTTCCTAACACCAAATTTCTCCCCTCCCTCATGGCGAAGCTTCCCATTGGCCGAGGGTGGCTGCGTCGCAGAAATCTGATTAACCAATCTCGTGTTGATTTTTCTGTAGTTTTCCGTAAATGCTCTCTGTCTGTCGCTGTCTTCGCTCTCTCTCTTGCTTCCCTTTTGTTAGTTACTCCGGGAGCTGATCGCAGCTGTGTGGACACGTGCGCGCGAAAAAAGCGCATTTCACGGGTTCTCGACGGCCGGCAGGGGCTAATCGACACCCTACTGTGTTTAGAGAGAAACAGCTCCCGCGGGGCTTCTGGTGCCCGGGCGCGTGCCAGAACGAATGTGACGAGTTAGCATTGTCCGGTGGAGGGATCAGTTTGATGGCCAAGAAAGGTTTCGCTCACGACGTGTCGTAAATGCGTCGTCGTCTTTAATTGACACCCGGCCCAACTCCATCGGGCTTGAATTCCTCGGTCGCGCGGCTGAAGGAAGGGCGCGAGGGTGGCGCTTTGTTCGGCGAGAGGGCCGGCGAAGGGGCAGCAAGTATTTTTATGGGGGGCTAATAAACATTCCGCCTCTGAAGACAGGGGGGGGCTGGGTGCGTTCGGGGCTGGCCCGATGCGCGGTCGGGGGGTGGGCGGCATGACGAAAGAACCCTCCGCGGCGGTAGCCGCGTCCCGTTGACCCACTTATTTCTGTGCCGCGGCGCGAGCTATTTCCAGCTGTAGGAATTATCGGTTATTGGCGATGCCATAATAAAATTATATTTAATTAATCGGTGACGCCACATTAGCATCCCCCTCCCACTAGATTGATAATTCGAGTTTCTTTGTTAATTTCTAATAAAGGGCGAGAATTCTCAATCGTCGAAAAAAATAACAGTGGTGTCACCTAATGATAAAGAAATGCTTAATTTAATTTTTAATTGGGGGCTTAAGATACTGCGCCTCTCTGCCTACATTACTAATTTTCTATAATTAAAAACCCTTATTATTACGATGCTTACTTCTAATCGTGACAACTAGTGTCGTATGGGTCGCAGGTTCTGGCGAATTGTGGGCAGAGTTCTCTGAAACGTGATATTTTACTTATTCTTTGAAGGGCCGTAAATTATAGAAATTGTATTTGCCCATCGAATCTCCGTTCGTGTCTCTAAGGCAGCACACGTTGGGGTGGGGGATTGATTCGACTTCGTACGGGCCGGTGAAGAGCGGGAAAAACTTGTAGTACAGGCCCGCAGGCTGGTCACTAAGTCGTGGCGTCCTGACAAGTACTTTATCACCTATTTGGAAATGGTGTGGTCGCTTAACTAATTTCTCCCTCCTTTGGGCATTCCTATTCAGGTTTTCCAAAATTATCCTACACCTTTCTTCGTACCCAGGGACGGGCTGTCCAGTTAACCTGGCGAGAAGTGGGAAGGCATGTTTGGGCTTTTTCCCAAAATGGGCTTCAAAGGGGGACATGCCGGTCGAGTCATGAACTACATTGTTCAGCCATTCATTAATGTGTGTTATCAGGAGGGGCCATTCCTTGTGGTTCCGTGAAACGTACACTCTAAAGAGGCGGGATATCTCCCTCATGATTCTCTCACTGGGGTTAGATTGTGGATGTCGTATAGATGAAAAAATTACTGAAACGCCCTCGGCTTCTAGGGTCTGGGTCCATTGAGTGCTAGTGAATTGCGATGCATGGTCATTTAGTACTTTCTTGTAAGTTCCTGCAGTCCGAAAGAATTCTTGTGTCAAGCGTCTGAGGCAGTTTTGCGCGTTGGGTCTCGTAATGGGGTACAGTTGCGTAAATTTCGAAAATGCGTCAACGACGACCATTACGTTTTTGTAGCCGTATCGTGCAGTTGGTAGCGGTCCGTATAAGTCAAGGCAGGCAATTTCGTTAGGGGCGGTCGGAATAATGTGTCCCATGGGTCCGTCGTAGTGTCTGTTCGGGAATTTTGTTTTCTGACAGATTTCGCACTTGGAAACTGTCGTCCTTGTCTGTCTTGCCATGTCCTTCCAGTAAGAAAATGTTATTAAAATTTTTAAAATTTTGTTACCCCCAAAGTGGGCATGCCTCTGGTGCACGTGATTGATTAATTTAGTGGTAATTTGGGCTGGTATCCAGACTCGATACTCGGTCGGGTGCTGCTTGGTTCTGTACATCACGAGATTGCTAGAAAGCTTAACTAGTCCCGGATCACGTTCTAGTTTGGAATGTAATGGGTCATTCTGGTCGAGTTGGTTGAGGACAAATTTCTTTGCCCGCCCGATTATAGGGTCTTCTTCTTGTAAATTTTGGAGTGCCCGTGGTTGCATTTCGGGAATAGGAGTAATCCCGAGGTCAATTGCATTGACGTAATAGACGTTTTCGTCTCTGATTTTGTGATCGGACGAGTACGGGAGCCTACTTAAAAAATCCGCGATTAAATTATTCCTCCCCTCACAGTACTGAATTTCGAAATTGAACTGTTGCAACCACAACACCCATCTCAGCAGCCTAGCGTTAGAACAGTGACAACGTTTCAAAAAAATTAACGCCTTATGGTCGGTAACAATGAAGAATTTTCTCCCAGCCAGATAGCCTAACATTTTTTGTAATGCCCAGACTACAGAAAGAGCCTCTTTCTCTGTCACGGAAAATGCCTGTTCATTAGGGCGCAAGACCCTACTCGCGACAGCAATGATTTTCGGTTCCGAACTGCCCTCATCTACTTGCGTAAGCATGCAGCCGATACCCACGTTTGAGCTGTCTGTTTGTAAATAGAACGGCCGTGTGAAGTCAGGGTGATTCATCATTACGGCATTTTTGAACGCTGCTTTAATTCTAGCGAAAATCCTGTCGTGCTCTTTGGTCCAGTGCCACTTTTCGCCTTTCCTAAGTAAGTTGCTTAAGGGAGCGGTCAAAGTGCCATAGCCCGGGATGAATCGTGATTGGTACACGCACATGCCCAGGAAACCTTTCAATTGTTTTTGGTTTCGCGGCCGCAATACTTTATCGATCGCGTCGACCTTCCCCGGGTCAATTTGTACCCCGTCAGTGTTCACAATGTACCCTAAAAAGGAAATTTGGGAAGAGCACAGTTGTGATTTCTCAAAATTCAATCTCATGCCGTTATCCAGTAAGCATTGTAGGAGCCTTTCTAAATGAGTAATGTGTTCTTCAAAATTTTGCGAAGATATTACAATATCATCGATATAAGGGGTCACGAATTGTTTTATTCCGTCGCCGAGTTTCTCATCAAGGCATCTTATGAATGCGGCCCCGCTATTCTTCAATCCGAACGGCATGCGTTTCCACACATAGGTTAAGCCGTTGTACAGGAAACCGGTGAATTTTCTATCATCAGGGTGGATGGCTATTTGCCAATACGAGCTAGAAAAATCTAAGGCCGAAAAAATTTTCGTTTTGTTGAATTTCCAAAGAATTTCGTCAATGTTTTGTGGCGCTTCGTTCTCAGGTACAGTCACTTCGTTGATGCGTCTTGCGTCTAGGCAAATTCTGACTCCCCCGTCTTTCTTTCTAACTACAACAATAGGATTTAAATACGCCGTGACGCTTCTCTCTATTATCCCCTCATTAATCATTTCCCTAATAGTTTCATCGACTTGTTCCCTGAGTGACTGAGGTACTGGATAGTTGCGAATTTTGAAAGGGGTATCGTCAGTGACGTTAATTCGAAAACAAAAGTCTTTCACAGGATGAGTTGGACGCGCGAACACATTCGAAAATTTAAAAAGTAACTGCTCTAGCTGGGAGCGCTCGTGGTCATTAATTAAGTCATCTTTTGCTCTCACTGGGCTTATGACCCCACTCACGTCTTCCCCCCGACTCCAGGACGCACACAGCATATTTGGTTCTATTCCGCCGTCAACTTCATCCGTAAGTGTAATTTCCTTACCCCCACCAAAACTCATAATATCTCTGGAAAAGTCAATCACCCCATCATTTTCTTTTAAGAAATCAACCCCCAAAATTAGATCGTGTTTTAAATCCTCTATAACTAGACAAGGGACGTCAAATAAATGATCTTGTACCTGAAACGAGATAAGGGCCTGCTTATTAATAGGCTTACTTCGTTTATTTCCTACCCCGATGACATAACACTTAGCAGTGGGCAGTGTTGGCACGGGCACTTGTTCACTTATAAGGCGAGAAAATAATTTTAACGAAATGGCACTGATTTCACTGCCTGTGTCGACCAGTGCACGGACAGGAATTCTACTCAATTTAAATTCTAAAACAGGGCATTTCCGGACACGCTCTTTGACTTGATTAGCCTCCCCATTGCCAAAATCGTGGAAGGCGTAATCTACAGATATCGTTTCATCGAATGGTATCTCTGCCACAATTCGTTTGGGACCCAGATACCCAGAGGACCCAAACGGTTTTAGTTTGTCGAATTTGTTCTTACGTTATTATTGCCGCTAGTGCTGGGGCCGTTTCTCTCTGTTGGATTTTCCGGCCTCCCCGCGGGCGGTTCTGAAGGCGGTCGCCTCTCATTGTTCTCAATGCCGGGCCTCATCCCGTCGCGTCGCCACGGTGGCTGATAGCGTTGACCCCCATTTTGATAAGGCCTGGGATTTCTCTCACCCTCATCATTAGGAAAGTTGACCCTGGTGCGGTCGAATTGGGCCAACAATTCTTGGAACCTGTCTAGGTTCTCGCACCCTACACTATTGATTAGATTTTGTACATAGGATGGAAAGTGGGCAGTGAGTAACCAAATAATTTTTTTGTCGCCCGCGTGCGGGTCACACAATTTGATGGCCGAAATTTTGCCCATTGCGTAGTCTAGGTATGACAACTTGCCACGCTGGTCCCATCTACTTTCTAAAATTTTCCTTTCAAACTCGTAACGAGTTTGTTCCCCCCAGAATCTGTCCAGGAACCTGTGTCGGAACTCCTCGTAACTGCTCGGGAACGGAGTGAGTGCTGTCAACCAGTGGGCGGCGTTACCGCGTAGCAACTCCTGCATGAACCTGGGTTTGAGCGAGGAGGGAACCGATTTAGTTAGAGCCATATAATTTTCGGCTCGATCCAAGAAAGCTTTCGGGTTCTCGTCCGGAGATCCCGAAAAACAAAGGTTTTGTGGGGGCGCCCACGAAAATCGCAAGCCTGCCTCAGCCGTGGGAGAGCTTCCTACGATTTTTTCTCTGTCCCTCTCTAAAGCCTCTTGCACTAAAATTTTGACATTCCGGTCTATTTCTTCCCTAATTTTAGATTTGTTTCCCCTCACGTATTCCTCTTGCGCATTTCCCATAGAATTTACTTTTTCCTGTATTTGGCTAACCTCCGAGCTTAATTTCTTGTCGATCTTATTAATGTTTTCATTAAGCTCCTTTTTGACGTCGGTTACGCTCTTTTCTAGGGAGTCATCTAGGCCCTCCATTTTATTTTCGAAACCCCGTAGCCTACGGTCCATTTCGGTTTCTAGTTTGTCAAAGTTGACTTTCGTTTCGGCCCTCGAGTGGCCAAGCTCTTCGGTCACTTTCGCTACATGGTTTTCGATTTCCGCGCATTTCTCCCCTACCTCGCATTTAAAAGTTTTTATTTCTTGACCGAGCTGTTTTTCGAGATGGCCTACTTTTTCCGCCTACGAATCGAAACATTTCTGCAACTGGTCAAATCTTTCGTCGCATTTAGCTTCGTGTTCCGAAAACCGTTTGCCGAATTTCTCCTCCATTTCCCTAGCATTTTCCGTGATTCGGCTAACAAGGGCTTCATTAAGCTTCTCTTGAATTTTCTTATTTTCCTCCCATCGCTCCTCATTAATTTTCCTATCTTCCTCCCGTTCCGCCTCCCGAGTTTTCCTATCTTTTTCCCGTTGCGCCTCCTGAGTTTTCCTATCTTCCTCCCGTTCCGCCTCCCGAGTTTTCCTATCTTTTTCCCGTTCCGCCTCCCGAGTTTTCTTATCTTCTTCTCTTTGCGCCTCCTGTCGCGCCGCCTGTTGCGCCGCCTGAATTTGCATAGATTTTAGAATTTCCGCTAAATCGGTTTTACTGTCGCCTTGCGCCGGTGGGTCACTCGAACTGTCTGAGCCTGCTAGATCGACACCTGATTCGTCGAGCATTTTTACTGAGTTCTCTTGTTCACTTAGTTTACTATTATACCGCACACGCAAACACCGACACACGCAACACAGTACAAAAACAATAAAAAAAACAAAAACACAAACTACAAATACATCAAACAGAGTACACAAATTATTGACCCTCCTACAACTTTCTTCCATCCATTTATTGCGGTAACTTGTGATTTAAGCTGTCGCAATAGAATTTTGAAGGAGCTGAACCAAAAAAAGTTAATAACAAAATATTTTATGAGCAATCTGACTTCCTAATCTCGGGGTCGCTTACTGGGGTATTTAACAATACTAATCGAGCCCCACTTGGGAAAGCCAAATGTAATAAAAGCGATCAAATCGCCTAAACTAGCCCGACTAGGGACCAGCCGAATGTACTACCAGCGGGGGAGGGCGCCAGGTTCAGCTCCTGAAATATAACTGAGTGGAAGAGTTGGGAGGTCAAGAATGAGCAATTGAGTCATTTGTGACAAACAACTGTTTATTCCTGGCACCAAAAGCTGCCAGGGGGATTTACAATGTCGCAATGGGCGACGCAAGTTCTTTTACTACTAAAACTACTCTGTGAATGAATTATAAGTGGTTACTCTGATGGGCCTGAGCGCGGCCACTTGCAGTTTTTCGCCGTTACAATAGTTCAGTGAGACGGCATCGTCTCATAGTTTCACCAATGGCCGCTGGTCTTCGTGGGTGGGTCGAGGAGGCAGCCTCAGACAGAGGTGGCGGCGGCTCCGGGTTGCTGATCTTCTGCGGCGCGTCTACTCTCGCTCAGGTAGCGGCGATTCCAGATTGTCCGCTCGAGCAGGCTCAGAGGAGGCGAGTAGCCACGGGCGCCGACGTTGCGAAAAGGGCTGTCACTCAGCCCAGGACGAGAGGCGGCAAGGCTGGCGGGCCGGAGCGAAAACGGCGCGGGATCCCAGGTCGCTGCCCGAGTTCTCTCCGCGACAAGTCTCGTTTCGAGGAAATTTTTAGAACTGTTCCTCCGAAGAAATTTTACAAAGTGAGACTGAAGAAATTTTAACAAGTGTTGTCGAAGAAATTTTAACAAGTTAGTGTCTCGAATAAATTTGACAAGTCTCGTCTCAGAAAAATCTCAGAAGTCCCTTATTCCTACTCTGCATCGCGTTTATAAGAGAATTTCCTTTCCCCTTCCCAAATTGTTCCTAACACCAAATTTCTCCCCTCCCTCATGGCGAAGCTTCCCATTGGCCGAGGGTGGCTGCGTCGCAGAAATCTGATTAACCAATCTCGTGTTGATTTTTCTGTAGTTTTCCGTAAATGCTCTCTGTCTGTCGCTGTCTTCGCTCTCTCTCTTGCTTCCCTTTTGTTAGTTACTCCGGGAGCTGATCGCAGCTGTGTGGACACGTGCGCGCGAAAAAAGCGCATTTCACGGGTTCTCGACGGCCGGCAGGGGCTAATCGACACCCTACTGTGTTTAGAGAGAAACAGCTCCCGCGGGGCTTCTGGTGCCCGGGCGCGTGCCAGAACGAATGTGACGAGTTAGCATTGTCCGGTGGAGGGATCAGTTTGATGGCCAAGAAAGGTTTCGCTCACGACGTGTCGTAAATGCGTCGTCGTCTTTAATTGACACCCGGCCCAACTCCATCGGGCTTGAATTCCTCGGTCGCGCGGCTGAAGGAAGGGCGCGAGGGTGGCGCTTTGTTCGGCGAGAGGGCCGGCGAAGGGGCAGCAAGTATTTTTATGGGGGGCTAATAAACATTCCGCCTCTGAAGACAGGGGGGGCTGGGTGCGTTCGGGGCTGGCCCGATGCGCGGTCGGGGGGTGGGCGGCATGACGAAAGAACCCTCCGCGGCGGTAGCCGCGTCCCGTTGACCCACTTATTTGTGTGCCGCGGCGCGAGCTATTTCCAGCTGTAGGAATTATCGGTTATTGGCGATGCCATAATAAAATTATATTTAATTAATCGGTGACGCCACAATATAAAGGAATCAATCTGCTGTCGCGAGATCATGGAGAACAATTATTTGAATAACTAATATTTCCCCAACTGAGCTAAAAAAACGAGCACAATAGGCCACCATATCCGTTCTCTAGCATCAATTCTGCATCTCAAACCTACTATCACAAGTTAAAGTTTATCGCAAAAACTCTCACAAAAAAAATTTAGTAACACTACAGAAAGTTATAAAGTATCTTACAAATCTTCTCAATTATCAGTAAGGCTCTGTTTTCGTTCTTGTAAAATGTATTCAGCAGATGTTATGTTATATGCTAAAATATGTATTTTTTCACATTTTTCAATTTTCGAGTCTCCAAATTCTTTAATTGATATGCGACTTTCACATGATCATATATCTTCATCCGCAATGAGCAAATTTTATAATTATACAAGTAACTTCGTTCTTGAAATGCAACATTTCTTTCAGCATTTCAAATACCTAATGCCGTCTATTTCATTAAATCATGATTCACCTCAAATTATTATTTCTTCTCAAGCAAGAGGATTATAAAGGCCGTTCACGTATTATGCTGTTTTGAATATTAGGAAACTGCGTATTTAACAAGTTACCATTGTATTTCTGAAATGTTCATGTTTGTGTAAAAGGTAGGTAGGTAGGTACTTCCAATTCAACATGGAAGCTTTTGGAAGCTAGCTATGCCACCAAAACGTATTATTTCAGTGGCCAGAATACCCCAAATACAAAGAGACTTTTAAAAAGTAACAAGCCTGGTGGTTTACTGTGTAAACAATTTAATGTTCAAAAGTATTGTTTATTCTTTTTTTGATTTCTATACTACCACGAAAACGTTGACATACTAACACTTATCTCTGGTATACAAAAGCAATCGTTAGTCCAGCTATTCTAACGGTTGATTAGACGGGAATGTTTAGACCACACGACCAATCACTAATGCAAAGGACCTAGCCATTGGACGGCACGCACGCGGGGGACGTGTTGTGAATGGAGAAAGGAGGGGAAAGCCTTCTCCCTGGGGAAGGGAGCGAAGGGGTAGGCAACGACAGGAAATTCCCCTCCGCACTGATAAAAGAACAGCCACACGCTCATTTCACCCAGTCTGTTCCGGAAGCCGCAAATACACATTGCTTCGCATTAGGTCTGGGAGACAATAAATATTCAAGATGAGGGAAATTGTTCACATCCAGACTGGGCAATGCGGAAATCAGATTGGATCGAAGGTAAGAATAACGCAAACAATATTTTTTGTAACGTACGATAAATGCTTTTGTTCTTGGTTTTAAAACACCGCACGTTTTAAAATCTAATGCTTCACATTTCTAATCATGTGTAGTACAAAAATAATAAAACGTGATGTATACGACGTAACGTAATGCCTGCGTTAAAAGTGGTATTTAATAGGTAGATGAAATTCCAATACAGTGCCATGAATACAATTCTGAAAGTATTGCGAATTTAAAGAAAATAGATTTCTGAAACTTTCTATTTAACATTCTAAAAGTTTTGTCACGATTTCTTAGGCTTAAGTTTATTAAAATAGGTACTTATTGATTGCTCGAAGAACTACCTTGCCCGTCGTACAACTAGTATAAAGAGTGCTTTTGCATAGCCTTGACAGCGATCTAAATATTAAAGTTGCCCCCTTATCATTTCCAGTTCTGGGAGACCATCTCCGACGAGCATGGTATCGACCCCACGGGAGCCTACCATGGCGACGCCGCTACCCAGCTGGAAAGGATCAACGTGTACTACAACGTTGGCTCCAAGGGCATGTACGTGCCACGCGCAGTCCTCGTCGACTTGGAGCCCGGGACCATGGACGCAGTGAGGACGGGCCCCTTCGGCCGTCTGTTCCGCCCCGACAACTTCGTGAACGGGCAGAGCGGCGCCGGCAACAACTGGGCCAAGGGCCACTACACGGAGGGCGCGGAACTCGTGGACGCCGTGCTGGACGTGGTGAGGAAGGAGGCCGAGGGCTGCGACTGCCTGCAGGGCTTCCAGCTCACGCACTCGCTGGGCGGCGGCACGGGCTCCGGCATGGGCACATTATTGCTGTCAAAGATCCGCGAGGAATATCCCGACAGGATCATGAAGACGTATTCGGTCGTGCCCTCTCCCAAGGTGTCAGACACGGTCGTAGAACCGTACAACGCCACCTTGTCGGTCCACCAGCTCGTCGAGAACACCGACGAGACGTTCTGCATCGACAACGAAGCCCTGTACGACATCAGCTTCCGCACGTTGAAGCTGACGAACCCCACTTACGGCGACTTGAACCACCTGGTCTCCCTCACCATGTCCGGGGTCACCACCTGCCTGCGCTTCCCTGGCCAGCTGAACGCCGACCTGAGGAAGTTGGCCGTGAACATGGTGCCTTTCCCCAGGCTGCACTTCTTCGTGCCTGGCTTCGCCCCGCTGACGGCGCGTGGCGGCCAGCAGTACCGCGCCCTGACGGTAGCCGAGCTCATGCAGCAAATGTTCGACGCCAAGAACATGATGGCGGCGTGCGACCCCCGCCACGGCCGCTACCTCACCGTCGCCGCAGTGTTCAGGGGCCGTATGTCGATGAAGGAAGTGGACGAACAGGTGATGAATATGCAGAACAAGAACAGTACCTTCTTCGTCGACTGGATTCCCAACAACATGAAGACGGCGGTTTGCGACATTCCGCCGCGGGGCCTCAAGATGGCCGCCACCTTCATGGCCAACACCACCGCCATTCAGGAAGTTTTCAAGCGCATATCGGAGCAGTTCAGTGCAATGTTCAGGCGCAAGGCTTTTCTTCACTGGTACACGGGCGAGGGCATGGACGAAATGGAATTCACTGAGGCAGACTCAAACATGACAGATCTTATTGCTGAATACCAGCAATACCAAGAAGCCACGGCAGAAGATGACTTCGAGGAAGATCTGGAAGAGATAGAGGAAGAGCATTTATAAGTACATTTGTTATGAATTTTTGTTAAATATAATAAATTGATGAATTATATGATTAAAAGTTACTTGTAAATCCTATAATTCTGATCTTCATTGTCCTTCTATGAAACAGAAATTTTAGCTAATCGGATCTCGTGCCTGATACTTAAATAAGCTTTGTATGTACTAGCACGATTTTCCTACAGTTTTGGGAGTTAATTTGTGAAGTTTGTTCCCCAAATTGTTAAATTTACCTCTCCTAAAATTACAAAATTGTTACTGTAGAAATAAAACGAGTTCCAACATTCCTTAACAATTTATAAATTAAGGTTAATTTATAACTTTAGATATTACACACAAGGATAATACCGGATAAGACGGTTAAAAGTGCTCCCAAACCAAATCGATATTCGCGAGACTTGAAAAGGAATTTTTTAATCTGCCTTCGATCCACAAATTAGTCTCCACGCGCCATTTGTTGCAGATGCGTGATTTCATGTTTCTATTGCATGTATTAGGCTGAAAAATTCCTCGAAAAATCGAGGAAAAAATAGTTCAATTTAGAGGTATCCTTGAGAATCGATTTAGACGCCAAATTCAAATAGAAGAACATGAAAATTGATTTACATGATAACATTGAAGTATGGTCTTAGGATTTTTTTGTTTCAAATATTTCTCTACAGATTTTAAACAAGGTAAACACCAGTGGAACAAAAATTGAAATACGCACTAAAATGTTGTTAGATAATACATTGCTGGTGTGGTTGGAGATGCGCTGGGATTTGCACATAGTCATTAGTGCCGTATGGCATTTGGCGTTCGGAAATTGTCACCTGACGGGTCCCGCCGGGCACAAGTTGACCTTATTATGCTATTTTAGAGCTGTGATCTATCAAGAGCTGCATAAGATATACTAATGTGAATACACTTATTACAAAGGTTGTCATATTTGTGCTAGTTTTTTGTGCAGTTTGTGCTAGTTTTTCCTTTATTTTAGCGAAGTTTTTAAAAATTAGTTTAGGAATCCTTTTAGCTATTGTGTTCGTACCAGATTACTGTACTTGTATCTAGTATGAAGGCGAGTAAAGTAATTATGGATTTGAAAAATATATTACAGATTTCTCTCTTCGGCAATAATTTAGTAATAAAATAGATGAATAATGCTTATATTCCTTCAGTAATTTAAAGAATTTTTCAAGTGATTATTTATCTGTAATCTCTTAGTATTACGATTTACTACTTAAACCGAAAAAGTATTTCCAAGCAGCAAAGTGTATCCGATCGCCTGTATACATGCTGTTTTCTTACGCATTGCCAGTGAGTAAAATTGCTCTTTACTGTATTCGACGTATTAAATGTTGGCTAGCAACAGTTTGGTAAACAATACAGTCGATACAAAGTATTGCTATTATCATAAATGGATTTTATTCATCTTAAACATAAATATTTCGTCCTCTCCTTGAATTTCGTCTTCTCCTTCATTTTATTTTTTTTTCTTTGTTCTTCTTTCTTCTTCTCCTTTCCTTCCGTCTCTGCTTTTCCTTCTTCACTTTTCCTTTTTTGTTCTTACTCCTCAGCCTTAGTGTCTTCACTTGTAATTCTTTAGTGAATTTCTTTAATCGTCTCCTTTGCAATTCGTTCACTTTATGCTTTTAATGAGTGTTCATTGCAATTTTAGCAAACCACGCGTTTGCTGTCGCCAAAGTTCATATCATTTATCGTCATAGTCAACACCAATTATTATATGCATATATTGAGAAAAAATAAATCCAAATCTTTAAAAGATGATCGGGGAAGATTAAACATTGCATATTGAGAAAATGCCATTATGTGCTCATCAATTGATTATTCATTCACACTAAAGCGCTGATGAATAAGGAACTAACTCGCATATAATTGTATATTTTACTCACTTATAAAATATATAACTATTTCCCATGATAGGATATTATCTCATGTACTTCCATTTATCACAACATTCACAGCACCCTCATTCGTCTCACAGATAAAACCATTTTCGCGACAATTAAAAAAATGAACATTTGCATTTCCTATTTTCTGAACATAACATTTTGTTATGTCTAAGTGTGATGTACAGATTCCATCAAGAAAGTAGTGGTGCTCCAACATCATATTCTTTTTCGCATTTATTTCTAAGTTTTGGAAGTTTCCAAAACTCAGAGAGTTCAGCAAAAATGACACCTTCGTCATGTTAAGCGTCCATGATACCGTAATATCGATTGTCTGTGTGTGTCAGTCTTCCTGTGTGTCTGTTTTCTAAAAATATTTTTATTTTCTCGATGGTAAGTGAAAATTTTCAGAAGACACTGGGTAGCCCGTACTCCGGGCCGGCGCTAGCATGGTTAGACCGAGCGACCGCCCGGTGCCTCTCAAATCAAGGGGCCCGACGATGGCACTGACGGGAAAAGGGTAGAAAAAAATTGAAAAAGAAATTAGAACTAGCGAAAATCATTATCGTAATTTTATGTCGCGGTACAGCAGTCTGATATTGCATTAATTTTTCCAATAATTGTATACCTTAAATGTGATTATAATAATTACTTGTAACTCTATGAAACGAATAAATTGATGATAACATTAAAATAGGCTCTGTTGAAATTCAACATTTTAATTTTTACTTTCCCGTCAACGTACGTATATACAGAGTAATATATGTAGTATAGGGAAAGTGATGTAATGCTGCGGAAAATCGATTTCGAGATTTCAACCGAAATACACGTTTTGAGATCCCCTGATACCGGAAACATTTTTTTTTCAAAACATCCGTCCGTCTGTTCTTCCATCTGTTCCTCTCTGTCCGTCTCTCTGTCCGTCTCTCTGTCCGTCTCTCCGTCCGTCCGTCCGTCTGTCCGTCCGTCTGTTCGTCCGTCTGTCCGTCCGTCCGTCCGTCTGTCCGTCTGTTCGTCGGTCCGTCCGTCTGTGAGCACTAATGTCGCCTAAACCATGCGTTCGATTTTTTTTCCAAATTTATAGCCGAGACCAATGGAAATAGAAAACTAATACGGGAAAGTCTCTGCTATTCTGTAGCACCTCTAGTTTATTTTTTGCGAATTTATTACAAGCTAGAGTCGCGCATCCTAGCCTTCCATTTGCTACGATCTTTCCAGTCGTGTTCTTGCAGGTTTTTCTTCTTCTTTTCGTTTTCCTTGTGGTTGATATTCTGTAAAGATATTTTAATTTTGGAAAATAATTTTGATTAGAAGAGTGTTTTTATTATTTGTTGGGAGTGCGACAGTCCGGGTAACACATGATTTGTTTTGTTCAATTTTCGAAAAACGGAGAGATCAACAAAATCATTGTTGATGTAGTTTATTAGAATAATGTGCAGACAGTACTCTTCGAGGTTTTAGCGGAATTCACCGTCTCTCTCTCTCACTCCTCCCTCTCCCTCTCAATTTACCGGGAGAGGTACCTCTGACTAGAGGTCTTTAGGTTCGAGTGTCGATGATTGGCCGGGTTTTCAACACTAGCCAGATAGCTAGGTCAAGTTCTGCCGCCGCCTGGAGGAGAATTCTAGCGGCCGGCTGCTCTATTCGGTAGTTATGAGTGGTTTCTCCTATCAATCCCAGGCGAATGCCGGAGCAGTACCCTGCCAAACGGGTCTGACCGCACCCGATCTTTCCTTCCCGTTTCTTGTCCTATCCTAAGCCTTACTTATACACACTTACTCTTACATCCACTACACTACTACACATGCTGGGGGACCAGTCGGGGCTAGGGCGGTGCCCCACTGGTGGGAGATACCTTGTTGGGGAAACCCCACTAGCCGACGATAGGTAAGTGCCGGATCTCGCCATCCAGCGGGGCAAGGTCTCCGCCATCTGCCGAGCAAAAAAAATGCATTACATTTACGGGACAAATGACTTTAGCAATCAATTAATCCCTCTTAATTTCCCTCTCCTTCCCCTTCTCCTCATCCTCCTTTTCCTTCTCTTCCTCCTCCTCCTCCTCCTCCTGCTTCTCCTCGTTATCCTTCTCGTAAACAGAGATATCTGAAAGTGAACTACAAAAGAGACCCATGCCCCGAAGCTCTTGTTCGAGGTTTTTATTGCTCTGTGGGCTGCAACGTGCTCCAGTGGCGGTCTGCTGGGCAGCGTCCGTTTATGGCTACTTTGACGATCGGCGACCTCCGCGGAGGTAGGGGTCAGCCTCCCCTGTGTGCTTTTCTCCTTCCCCTTCCCCTCCTCGGCCGTGCCGTGGCGTGCGAACGCACTGCTTGGCGGCCCGTTGCAAACCGTAGAGTCAGCAAAAAGACCTTGGGGGACATATTCTTTCTCAGACTTCATTCGGAAGCAAGGTTATTTGAAAGTTCTCCATGCACCTTGTGGACACTCTGGTCCCGGTTTCATTATTTTCTTTCATCAATTTAGTGAGTTAAAACTTTGGAGTCACCCTTTACTGAACGCCTTGCCCTTGGTTCAGCTGTAAGTGAAATCAGCCCTACATCAATTGCTATCGACACCATAAAACAAATAATCGTTTTGATTTTACTTATTTTCTTGAAATAATAGTAAAAACTGTATGCGACGTATGGGAGAGAAGTATAATCTCCGTGCGTCTTCTGGTCTACCGAAAATCATTATTAATCGCGTTGATTAACAGTCAGTGTGAAATGATTGATAAGTTGCGGTATATCGGAGCGTCAAAATAATTGTATTTTTCTTATTTATTGTTTCTACATAATGGATTATTGTATGGATTATTACACAATGGAGTACGCTATGGATTAAATCTCCAGATAAACGTTTTCTTAAATTAGTCTGATTGTATGATACAAATAATAGAACAGTTCTTAGGCAAGTTATATTGTGATGTGACACGCCCACCGCCGAGGAGTCGCTAGCTTGCCCGGCCAGGCGCTCAGCAGAAAACATACGATCTAATGGATTGATTGATTGATTGATTGAAAGTTAGTGATTTCTGGAAAGTCAAGTACCAAGGTCATTAGTCTCGTAAATGTAATGCTTTTGCCCGGGAGGTGGCGGTAGTTTTCCCCGCTGGATGGTGAGATTCGGCGCCGACCTACAGTCGGCTAGCGGGGTTTTCCCCTAACTAGGTATCGCTCACCAGTGGGTCTCCGCCCCAGCCGAGATAAGCTCTAAGCTCCCGCCCGGCCTCCCGGCATGTGTGGAAGTGTAGTGCATGTTAGCGTAAGTGTGTGTATACATAAGATCTAATGGATTGATTGATTGAATGTTAGTGATTCTTGTCATGTCAACTACTAAGGTCATTAGTCCCGTAAGTGTAGTGATTATGCTTTGGAGATGACGGTGGTCTTCCCCGCAGTATGGCGAGATCCGTCGCCAACTTACTGTCGGCTAGCGGGTTTTTTCCCAACCAGGTATCTCCCTTCAGCAGGGCACCGCCGCAACCGGGACAAGCTCTGAGCTCCCGACCAGTCTCTCAGCATGTGTGGTAGTGTAGTGCATGTCAGTGTAAATGTGTGTAAGGGGTGAGAATAGAACAAGCAAGAGGAAGGTAAGATCGCGCGCGGTCCGTCGTCCGTTTAGTATGGTACTGCTTCGGCATTTTCCTGGTGTTGATCGGAGCAACCACGGAAAACTACCGATCAATGCAGCTGGCCTCTAGAATTCTCCAGACAGCGACTGAATTCGACCTGAATGACAAGCTAGTGTTGAAAATCCTGCCCCGACGGGACTTCCCGGCGAGACGGAGAATGAGGAAGAGAGAGGAGAGAGAGGTAGAGGGCGGAGGAGTGGGTGAGGGAGGAGAGAGGGAGCGGGAGAGAGGTGAAGACAGGGAGAGAGCAGTAGAGTGGGGAGGGAAGAGATAGGGAGGGGGAGAGAGGGGAGTGGGATAGCGCGAAAGAGAGAGAGAGAGAGAGAGAGAGGGGGAGGGGAGAGCGTGGTACAGAACCTGGCGATCGGCCCTCGCTGCGCCGCGCCGTCGGGCCGCGGTGCTGGCTCGAGTCACTCAAAAGCGTGGGTGCAGCTTCACGTCCCGTCGCTTGCTATTGTCCGTTAGCGCGGTCTGGGTCTCTTCTTTTCCACTACACCAGACGATCAGTACGTAAATTTTGCTGAAAGTTCCATTAGGCGCTTAACAGACATTCTACACGAGGTTGACAAAGATCGTTAATGAATCACAATGAATCGCTTTGATGAATTTGTGTTCACATTTGAACGCGAAAAGACTGGTCACTTATGGTCATTTGTAACTGCCCTAAAAACTAGTATCAGGCTGCTCTTGGAATATGGAACAATGATTCAAAATCTCACGGTCAAAATTCTTTAGTATTATAGTATTGGTATTTAGTGTCAATTAAATATTTCTCTTTTCACCACTTCACACTTGATTTCTCTGAGCTGTAACATATTTATTAATTACTGATTGTTATTGATTTATTTATTGTACACATGCAGTCCTTTTTAATATATATATTATATATATATATATATATATATATATATATATATATATATATATATATATATATATATATATATATATTCCTAGAATGCTCTTGGATAATATAGACACAAGTAACAAGGCCTACAATTCGTAATTAATTGTGTGTTTATTTGATTGAGTTTTCAATATTACTTTTTGCCATTTCCTGACTTTCATATATTCTTATATATTGCCGTTTTATTTTCACCGTAGACGGTGACATGTACTATGAGCCGGGTACTGTGATGTTGCAAATTGAGTATTACAGGATTTTTGACAATTGAACAATGAAGATCTCTCGTGAGAGGAAAAACTAGACAAGTTTCAGAATTGCCTTGTTAGACTGTTTTTTATGTTGCAAAATTAAAAAGATTTATTATTATTATTATTATTATTATTATTATTATTATTATTATTATTATTATTATTATTATTATTATTATTATTATTATTATTATTATTATTACTATTATTATTATTATTATTATTATTAATATTATTATTATAAGTATTATTATTTTCAAGATGACAAACTAATCCAGAAATATTAATTACCCATTCAATAAATTTTTTGTTGACTAGAAATTAACTTAAAGGGAAATATTAAATGATTGCTTTTATTATTGTGACAAAATCAATAATTTCATGAACTATGCCCATTAAAATAGCAGAATTATTATATAAAATTACTTAATTTTCATAATTGTTTATTTTGTTGTTTCATCCTGGACTGACAACAGCAGAGATTAGCCATTCTCAGGGATACAGAAAGGACATTTGAAGAAGAATGTAGGTATGTGACCAATTGTTCAATAATAAGCTGAATTATAACTTTTTTATAAAAGTAAAGTGGGCAGTAGAGTGAAGTTTTTGATTTTATGTCCTAACAAGTTCTCAGAGCTGTTCTCTGCCTAGTTAAACTCTGAACTCTAGTAAAATTGTCTCAATTGATTTTTAAATATCACTTTACATAAGTAGCATACACAATAGCATAAAAATTGTGTTCTGGGAACTGAAAACAATTATTGGCTTTTGGTGTATTAAAGTATTATATATATATATATGCTGGGCAGATGTTGCTTTGTGGCAGAATGCATAAACATGAACGTATGATTACTATTACAAATCATAAACAATAAAAAATCAATATAAAAACAAATTATCTTTGTCATTACCTAGCACATGCGGATTGCATTTACATACATATATTACAAATGAAAATTAATATACTAACATTTAAATAAATAAACTTACATATTACACAAATATACATACAAACATACATACACAGACCTAGAAACCCTCGCAAACTCACAAGTTTGCATCTATCCACTCATAATCATATTCAGACAAATATGGATTAACATTATATGGACAAACTTTATAATTACAGTTAAATTAAAAGGTTGTGGGGTTCCTCCACAAATGATATGAACATTTGTTCACAGTTTAAAAAGGCATAACTCATGTTCTAAACAGATCATTCCATGATCTCATTATTATTACAATGAATGTTTTACTAAAATAATTTAGCTAAAATTTGGCATTTGTATCAGTCATATCATAGGTCTGCAAAAAAGAAAATTGCATCCTGAATCTTGGAATTCCAACTGTTTTGTCTTGGGATATCAGGTTTTCAAACAAAAGGATAAACCTCCTTTAAAAGTCTGTTAAAACAAATATTTTATTTACATAAAAAAATAACTTATTTGCATGGGTGATGATAAACAGATTCAATTAATAAACTCAAAAATGACATTTACTAATTTTTCATATTAATTCTGTAATTCAGTTTTTAACTTTTCTAAGTTAAGTTATTACCACACTAAAGAATGAAGCACCATTAATTGAAACAAATGTGGATTACATATTGTATACTACTATTTAATTTTGAAAATGTTGGACATTTGCACAATGACCTAATTAATAAAACTGAAATAATTTTATCAGACTCACAATTATCCTGGTAGTAGATGTGTCAAGTTTTGAAATGAATAATTCATTTCCAAAAATTAATAACAAAATACAGAAAAAGACCATCATTTTGTCACAGTGTGAAACTCTATGTTTATTAAACACCTGAAATACATTTGTAAAAGTTTTATGAAAAAAAAATTGAAAAATTGTGTAAATCACTTGTTGGTTCTAGACTCATTATGTAAACTTTACAGTTCCATAGTTATTATAGAAACTAAAGTGTGAATTATTTACTTTATTTCTTGTCCTTTCCTTGCATGGTGATAAAGGCTTCACATGCCTCAAGGCCCAAAGACCCTCCACCAAAAACAAAATTATGTTTTGGGAAATCAGTGTTTTTAATGGAAAATATTACAACAATGTAAGTTTTCATGTCACAACTTTACTTGGTGCTCCAATACAAAGAAAAGTTTTAAATCTTTATCATCAACTTTTCAGTGGAAGCAATAATTTAAAAATATGTTGTCAAGTAGGCCTTGGCAAAACTGTGTTCTAAAGGCTCAGCTGGTTTACACAGTAAGATAATATTTGCTACACAAATAAAAATGGGAATAGCTGAATCAATTTTTTTTTATTTGTAGAATGACACAAAAAATTATTAATAGCAGTTTTAAAATAAAAATACTAGTCTAAAAATAAAAAAAAAGAAAGAATATAAAACTGTAAAATGTATTAAAACTTAACATCAGAGTTAATTCATAAGAGAACATGAGAAAGGAAATAGAAGTATAAAGGGCAAAACATAAATTTAGTTCAATTGAAATTTTCTGTTTGTGTCGTTTTTCAGTTTATAAGTATTTATAGCCAACAAAGCCTAACTGGAAATGTACTGTTTTCTACAGCCCTTTTTTTGCTGTATCTGTTCTATTAGCATTTGGTAATTATAAGTATTTACCATTTCAAATCATTAAAACTGCTTTCTAAGAATATGTAAAACTCGATAAATAACTTGCAGATGGCTGGAAAAATCATTAACAGTGACACGCTGCACTGCACACACTATCAACAGCTTCACAGCACTCCTATTAAAATGACAAGTTGCAATAGAGTAACACAAGTTTGATAATTAAAGTAACTTCTTGTTAATTTCTTATATGTTTATGGTTCAAAAACTACTGACATCTAACATATATCACACACATTTTTAGCTTGAATAGGTTTATGTCTTGTTAGGAACTTGGAAGCATTTGATATATGCCCTTTGGGTTGAATTTAATATTTTTCAATCTAAATTACAAGAAAATTTTCAAAATTAAAAATTAAATTTATTAAAAAGAGTAATAATTTCATAGAAAAATTTAATAGTAATATAACTACAGTACTGAAGATATTATAAGATTAATGGATGAAATATAAAATTGTTAAAATGAAAAGTAAAAACAGAAAAAATAAAGTTTCATTAATAAACAGGAGAATTGAGACAGTGAACATTTGTTCACATTATTAATTTGCCCAGTGGTATTGACCACAAAACCTTTGTCCTGTAGCCTCCAATAATAAAAACCTGACCTTTTTGGGAATGGGGAATGGTGAGAGCCATGCGCCCTCCTGAACCCTACAAAAAATAAAATGTTTTTAGTGCTACTCAATTTATTAAATATAATTAGCACTTAATGATCAGATTATATTCTAAATTTATATTATAATTAAGCAGACATCATTTCAAGACAAAAAATGTAATTCTATAACAGTGTAATTTTTTGAATATATTTGTACAGGGAACAGTTCAAACTGGTATTGTCTTTTATTGAAATACTTTCTAGATCCACCCCTACACACATCACAATTCAGTATTTATGATTATTAAATAAAATGTTCATATTAGGCATTAAACAATCCTTTCCTTTCCTTATTATCAATATCTTAAAAATATTTTATGGATGGAGACCGAACTATGCAGACAGAACAGACTCGGACGGGCACGCGTTTAGCAGTCGACACATTTTTCGGTATTAAGGGCTCAGAAAACGTGGATTCTGAGAACACTACTTGTTAGAGGAAGTAAATTTACTATAATAGAAACAAGATTCGATCACCTTTTCGTTATCAGGGACCGTAATTGTGGATTTTCTGACGAAAAATAGTAGTTTTCCGGACCACAATTGCAATACTTTCTCTTACGAAGTAAGGCGAGAAAGTCAAAATTCGTAATTGTTGTAGACCCAATGGTAGCGAGGGCCACTATAAATGTGACGGAGAATTTGGAGGTTAGCGTGTTAACCCCCTTCTCATTGCTGCCGATCACACCAAATTATTGTTTAATATTTGTTTCGTTTGTTGTAAACCGTTATCGTCTTGTGATAAGATGTATCTAGTCCTGCGCAGACCAGGCCTAAAATAATCTACCCTATAGGTAAATTTTCACTCATGGTTGATTGATTGATTGATTGACGTGGGATTTCAAGCGTGTCAACGGAGAAGGTCGTTTGTCCCGTAAGTGTAGTGCATGGTTTTTTACCTTGGGAGGTGTCGGTGGTCTTCCACTGGATGGCGAGAATCGGCCCCAACGGGGCAACCTCAAACCTTCCTGGCGGGTCTCCGGGCATGTGTGGTAGTTTAGTGCATGTAAGTGTGAGTAAGTGTAAATAAGGGTTGAGGATAGAATAAGAAAGGAGGAAATGTCGCGCGCGGTTCTTGGCCCGTTCCTTAAGAAGTACCCTAAAAATCTGGACGTTTTCCAGGCGAAATCAGAGCAGTAGCTCCGGCATTCGACTGGCTTTACTCAAAGAAACCGCGGAAAATTATCTATCAGAGCAGCTGGCTGCTAGAATTTTCTTGCAGACAGTGAGTGAATTCGACCTAGCTATGTAGCTAGTGTCTAAAATTCTGCCACTGTAGGGACTCGAACCTTAGGACCTCCCGTTCAGAGGCGCGCAGTGACATCAGTGGATACCGCCTGTCATTCATTGTTTAATTCTGAAGTCTACAATGAGTATTCAATGGGGAGCCGGAAATATAGTTTCTCACGTGGAAGATGAATGCTACGGTTGCTACGATTGCTGTGGTAGCAACATTCCTCCCGTTGCTTTATTCTGCTCGCTAGCCGGTGTCGCGCTGGCAGGTGGCGTTGCGTCCACCGTGTAGGTGGGGGTGGGGGTTGGGGTGGGGGTGAAGTTGGAGGGAGACCTGCACATCGCGCATGCGCAAGGCGACGTTTTCTCGTCGGGAAAAGAAATAAGAACGTATTTCCTTGATAGCTCTTTGCTTTTCGCTTGTCAGCCTTCGGACATGTTCGCGTTTGGAGAGCGTTGCTGCGTGGCATATCAATTGGAAGGTAAGAAGTGATAAAATATTCCGAATTATGAGGAGTAAGCTGGAAAATACCACCTCTTCACTTTCTTTTTGATTTTTGACGCGAAATTCCCATTCTAGAAGCATTCTGAATATTAATTTTTTCTGTCGTCTTTCGCCAAGTCTGTATAAATAATTTGAAATGCTTGGTATATTGAAATATTATGTGCGATATGCATATTGATGTCGAACGTTTCTATATTTGATAATTAAATTTCGATTTTAGGTGGATGCCTAAATGATTTGTTATAAAATAAAGAGGGAGGTGAGGAGGAGGGAAATGAATAGACGTTCACTGGACACAGTGAAGATGGCGGTATGAACGAGTGGTAAAAGATGCAGAAGCCAATTTATTGCTACCTGTATTTCGTGTTGTCGCAGACGTAATCAAGGTTCAACAGTAGTGATGAAAACAGTCCATGTCTTCTTGACTTCGAATTCTACTTGCATTTGTGTGAATTGTCTGTGGAAAATACTTTGATTTAATAAAGTATCCTGTTCCTGGGCTTATGCATACAGAAAGTGAATTGAACCTCGTCCCGTCGCAAGGAAATATGGTCAGACTAATTGTTACACCAAAAAGTTGTAAATTTGTATTCTTTCTGCCTTTTGAAATACAGCGTACGTCTACAACGAGATCCTAACTTTCGCATCGCCACATCTTTGTGTGACAGCCAATCAAATCAATCCGCGTACGACATTCCATTGCATGTTGTAAACAGGTCTGTTGGCTATTATGATATAGCCACCGAATTAAACGAAATTTTTGATAGAGTCCGTAACAAATGAAGGGAACAATATAGGTATTTGCTTTCCAGACATTTTATATATCCCAGGCCACATCTATGGTTCACGGTTCTACAAGGAGGTCGTCAGTCACGATTCTATTCAAGCGCGTTCCTAAAATGTTGTTTCCTATTGTTGCTGCTGGTGAAACCCCATGCAGTCCGCAAAAGAGGTTGTTACTTGGGTGACCGCATGTCCGGTTTGGAACAAAAGCCCCACTTTTTAGGCAAGCTCAATTGTCCCGTCATTTTTCAATTTTGTCCCAGTTCACGGAAATCTGCCCAGTTTCCCCCGGTTTACGAAAATATTTTCACGTAAAACGTAAGATGTCGTCGCAGACGTAATCATGGTTCAACAGTAGTGATGAAAACAGTCCATGTCTTCTTGACTTCGAATTCTACTTGCATTTGTGTGAATTGTCTGTGGAAAATACTTTGATTTAATAAAGTATCCTGTTCCTGGGCTCATGCATACAGAAAGTGAATTGAACCTCGTCCCGTCGCAAGGAAATATGGTCAGACTAATTGTTACACCAAAAAGTTGTAAATTTGTATTCTTTCTGCCTTTTGAAATACAGCGTACGTCTACAACGAGATCCTAACTTTCGCATCGCCACATCTTTGTGTGACAGCCAATCAAATCAATCCGCGTACCACATTCCATTGCAGGTGACGTGACGAGCGTAGGAGTGTGGGGCGACTGTGTTGCTTACTGCGCATGTGTGATCTTTTCTTGCTGGCGGCCCGGAGTTATCCAGATGGACTTACATTGAAGGCTTTATTTTGATTGTTCGCTTTCTAAATTTCCACGCACACTTCAGATACGGACCCGAAATGTTTTCGGTGAAAAGATAATTAACCGGCGAATATGTAGGTTGCGAAGAGATGTGAATTTCGGTGTTCTTTTGCATTTTGCTACTAATGCAGACATCCGTCCACATGACTTTGTCAGCCGTAATATGATCCCACGGATATTACAAAATATGTCGTGATCTTGAATTTTGCGTAATGTATACGACAGATTAACTCATTATTGTTTTGTTTTGATTTTTAAGATTTAAATTATTGACTTCCAATAAATTACATGCCTCCAAACTCGAGTATAAAAGCGTTGGCTACTAATGCAATTACAATTATGAAATTATTGCTGATGCAATATGGAATTTTGTCAGGTAAGAAAAAAATATTTTTCCCCTATCATTTCTGCCAGAAAAATCACTTCCCGCTAAACAAAATTATTTATTTGGCAATTTCTTAGTTTTGAAGCATATATATATATATATATATATATATATATATATATATATATATATATATATATATGAGCGCACCATAAGCATGTATATATTGCGCAGTATTCACTGTACCACTCTGATGTATCATTGAGAAACATTTTTTCGGTTGTATTAACTTTTTACTTCTTGTATTATAAATTAGACCCTCGGTGGTTCGTTGGTTGGTTAGCGTCCTCTCTTTTCACGGCGCAACTGTGGGTTCGATTCCCGACCATACCAAAATAATAACTCTCCACTTTTTTACAAATGTCCCAGTATCTATTGCTATGTGATGATGAGAAAGCCCACCTTAAGGTTATGACAACCGGAACATACGGTGAAAGGATGTCTTCGTGCTAACCACACCACATTGCATGGCCAAGAGACCGAGTCACCGCTGGTCGGTCATGGCCCGTAGTCAGCCATAGGACACAGGACATGACTATACATTGATTCCCAACTTTCACTTGTTTAATATAAGTTTTTTTTATTTGTTATATTTTTTTAAATTATTTGTTAGTTTCAGACTTTGGCTACAAAACCTCCCTCACTTGTAATCTTTGAAAATGGTACTGATTTGCTGCAGATGTACATCATCTGCACAAAGAAGTACTCCAAAGTTACTGAAAGGTGAAATGTTTAAAATCATATTTTTACCTTTGATATTATTCTCATAATTAAAATTAAAACTGGAATCTTTCCTCCTATTTAATCCTGTCATTTCTTGTTACAGTCATCGTACATCACTCTTGCTCGTCAAAGCCAATTGCGCTTCAGACATCCATGCAAAATGGACAGATTTAAGCTGGAATAACTCTTCATCCTTTTACTTTCTACGCACTTACGTAGTAAAGTGAATGTATTTTATTGCTGTGGCGGAAATGTGCGATTTTTCGTCACAAAATGTCGTGTTGTCGGCCCTTGGTGTAAACCAAAATGTGAGTAAAACTCGTTTGTTTATATAGTAAAGTACTTTCTCTAACACGTGTAGTCAGAACCCACGTTTTGTGGGTCCCTGATACCAAAAATTTGATTGACAATCTCTCGTCAGTGTTCAACGCTAGCGTATAAAACGTTCAGACGTTTTTTTTCCATTATGGAAAGATCTCTTTCCACCATGGTTTTCTCTTAAATTAATATTCTCCTATCGGTCTGGTCAAACTCAAAGACATGCGAGTTTAAAACATATTTAGATTTTCAAGGGTACCTTACATGAAGCCTCAAATACATTTTTCAAAATTTGCTGTGAAATACTCAAATTTTTTTGAAAATTTAAAAACGTTTCTTGGGTTACCGTAAAGAACGTTTAAAACTGGCAAAAGTCTAACTTCAGATGAAATCTGAATTTTCGAAAATTTCAGTACATTATTTTGGCGTCTTCGTACCACTTTAAAATTGAAGATAGACATTTTTTCTTGAATGAAATCTGTTCTTCAAAGACATCTTTAAATAAGTTCATTGACAATTTTTCGAAAATGATTAGTTTTCGCGGAATTTTGCGTGAAATATAGACAATTTTTAACAATTATTTTCTCGAAAACGGCTCCAAATATTTTCGTGGGGTAGGGCATTGGACGCTTAAATAATGTTGCAGGCACCTATTTCGGCGATTGATCGATTGTTTAGTGATTCCGGGCACGTCAACTACCAGGGTCATTAGTCCCGTAAGCGCAACATGTTTTTGGCTCGTGAGGAGGTGGTAAACTTTCCCCGCTGTATGGCGAGATCCGGCGCCGATCTAGCGTCGGCTAGCGGGGTTTTCCCACCAGCGGGGCACCGCCCCAGCCAGGACAAACTCTTCTTCTTATAACAATAATAATAATAATAATAATAATAATAATAATAATAATAATAATAATAATAATAATAATAATAATAATAATAATAATAATAATAATAATAATAATAATAATGCCGATCAGATGGCCGAGATCGCTAAGGCAGTAGTTCCGGAGTGGTTTCGGACCAGAAGAGGGTTCGAGTCCCGCCTCGGGCATGGGTATATTTGTGTGTTTGTGTATGTCTGTATGTGCTGTCCTTTCACCCCCATTATCATCATATCATCATTTCATCCTCCATACCCCCAGGGCTAACAACCGTGGGGGGTTAAAAACCGGATCCAGCTGAAAATGCTGGTCCCCCTCAAAAAATTGTCGCAAGCACCTGCCACCGATAGAATATATAAAAACTGAGCCACGGTAAAGGCAGGATGCTTGCAAGCGTGGTCCTAGTCGGCCGATTAACGAAAATAATAATAATAATAATAATAATAATAATAATAATAATAATAATATTTATTGAGTCACATATACAATTACAATCGTGTATGACGAGTCAATATGATGCCTTGGGTGGAGAGAGCGAAGTTATATTACTGTTCAGGAGCAAACAAGGGGGCATCTGAGCATTTGCTCAAAGGACCAGGGAAACTGAACAAAACCTGATCGAGATGGGGTCATTGGCCTAGAAATACAATACTTGTTACAGTTAGATTAAGATATTGTACAGTAGATAAATTATCTGCTAATAATTAACATTTCAATATGATATTTTAATGCTACCACTTATAATAATTATATTAATAATAATAATTACATTAACAATACATATCAATTATGTTTGCAACTACATCAAATTTAACAATAGTAGTACATTCTATATTTATAACTTGAAATGGTGAGGAGGCAAGTTTTGACCAGTTTTTTTCTTCTTCTTAGCTCCTGAAGGGGTCTCCCGGCATGTGTGGCAGTGTAGTGCATGTTAGTGTGTCTGTGTGTAAAATGGATGATGATAGGACAAAGAAGAGGAAGGTGAGATCGTGCGCGGTCCGTGGCCCGTTTGTTGGAGTACTGCTCCGGCATTAGCCTCGTGCCGATTTCGGCGAACTCTGTATTTTAGAAATTGCAAAAAAATAACGAGTAACTATTGCAAAAGTATTGACAATGTTGCAAATACAAATACATTTTATTGAATATTTTCAAATACAAATACATTCAGAGAATAAAAAATATTGCATATAAAATATAAAAATTCATTTTATATTCATTCTTAAACTTCTTTATAAGAAAATATAAAGTCAGCAGAACATTACACCAGCAACTCCTTCCCTTCCCTCCCCAAAAATTCTAAGTGTGCCTCTGATTGTAATACAGACATGTTTCTGTAATCGAATGAATATACCTAGAGTGTGTTGGATTTAAAATGAATACTATAATACTGAATTTGAATAAGAAATTCAATTACAATTAACAAATTGCAGTGTATTAATGCAGCATTGTACAACGGTGAATCTAAGTACTTCCTGGAGTGAGGGATCGTGCTCGGCCAATTTGATTTTTCTTTATTAAGAAGTTCCCTTTTAAAAATAATTTTGTGGGTTGATTTATGATAATAATAATAATTATTTTTTTTAATTTCATCATAATTAATATTATTATTATTATTGTTATTACTATTCATAACATATTCCAGTTGGATAGTGAATAGTTTTTCTTATTAGTGGAAACATTTTGTAAGATATTTTTTTTTCAAATTTAGTATAATTGCGATTTATGTTGTTGGCTTCAGAGGGGTATGAGTGAGAGGCTGATAGTCTCTTGAGCATCATCCTCTAGTTGCTACCCTTCTGTAATGGTTTCTAATGTAAGAAAACTAATAACATAGGTGTTTTATAAAGAAACAAGAAGGAAAGGGAAACACAAAGATTTTATTGATAATACTCATTATGTTTAATATCATTACTTAAAAAAATAAATTTTTCAAATTTGAAAATTAAAATCTTATACAATTTTCTTCTTCTCCTTCTTCCTTTTCTTCTTCGTCTACTTCTTCGTCTTCTTTGTCTTCTTCTTCTTAGTCTTCTTCTTCGTCTTCTTCGTCTTCTTCTTCTTTGTCTTCTTCTTCTTCTCCTTCTTCGTTTTCTTCTTCTTCTTCTTCTGCTTCGTTTTCTTCTTCTTCTACTTCTTCTTCTTCTTCGTTTTCTTCTTCTTCTTCGTTTTCTTCTTCTTCTTCGTTTTCTTCTTCTTCTTCGTTTTCTTCTTCTTCTACTTCTTCGTATTCTTCTTTTTCTTCTTTTTCTTCGTTTTCTTCTTCTTCGTTTTCTTCGTTTTCTTCTTCTTCGTTTTCTTCGTTTTCTTCTTCTTCGTTTTCTTCGTTTTCTTCTTCTTCGTTTTCTTCTTCTTCTTTTTCTTCTTCTTCGTTTTCTTCTTCTTCGTTTTCTTCTTCTTCGTTTACTTCTTCTTCTCCTTCTTCCTTTTCCTCTTCTTCTTTTTCTTCGTCTTCGTCTTCTTATTCGTCCTCTTCGTCTTCTTCTTCTTTGTCTTCTTCGTTTTCTTCTTCGTTTTCTTCTTCTTTTTTTCTTTCTTCGTTTTCTTCTTCTTCGTTTTCGTCTTCTTCGTTTTCTTCTCATCCTCCTCCTCCTCCTCCTCCACCACCATCACCACCACCACCTCCTCCTCCTCACCATCCTACTCATCCTCATCCTCACCCTCCTCATGCTCACCCTCCTCATCCTTACCATCACCCTCCTCCTCATACTCATCCTCTTTATTCTCCTCATCCTCATTTTCCTCCTCCTCCTCATCTTTATCCTCACCCTCCTCCTCCTCATCATCCTCCTTATTCTCCTCATCCTCATTTTCCTCCTCCTCCTCCTATTTTTTGTTTTCAATAAAACGCAAATCACAAGTATGGGCAAAAATAGGTATTTATTCTTTAGATACATTAAGCAACGCACGTCGTCAGAATAACACTGTATCTTATGCGAAACGGCATACGAGTGCTTTGGTCACTCCGCAGAGGATAGCGTTAATCTACGACGCACGTTAACTTATTGAGCGTCAAGCGCGGGTGAAGAAAATGTTTGTGTGACACAGGCCATAATTAGGCACTTGCAGCGAAACAAAAACAAAAAACAAAAAAAAAAAAATCAAAAAATCAATATTTGTACCGTTAAGTTGTCATTTGTAGGAATTCAGTTAAAAATCTAACTTATGATTTTTAAAAAAATGGGGAAGTTTCAGTCTCTAGTAATTATACATTTTTCTTTTTTGTTTAGTTCTCAAAGTTAAGATTTTGGCGAATTATTGCCTAATACACTATTGAACATTTTCTCGTTACATTTTTTACATCATACTATATTTCGCAGTTTACGTATTTTGTAAAACATTTATTATTGTTAATTTCCTTGAAATTTCGCAAAATTATTTAATGCGTTTTCAAAAAAGTGTTAATTTTAAAATTCGGCATTTCTTCTGCAAATTTGTGAGGTGCCCCACGTGAAGACGGATGCACGCTCTGCTTGCACTAAACCTATATAAGTACAAAATACAATACTATAAGTACAAAAGTGCACGAGCGTTGAGAATATTACCTTTAGATGTGGAAAGTATCAGTCACCCGTTTCTTTATCTTCAATCGAAAGGGTACTCCTAGTTAAGATTGTAAACACTTTTCCTAAACCAAAATAGTTACACTATCTCTAACAAAAATAATATTTTTGAACGTTATTTTAGCCCTCGTCCTACAACCCACAACCATCCACGTGCTTTCTTATTTTAATATTTTCGTTAACTTAACGCCATTTTATCTGAAAAAAACTATGAAAAATAATAAAATTTATACTATCAGAAAAAACTTTAAGTATAGTGAATAAAAGATGTCTGGTATCAACAATATATTTTGCTAATGATCGTTTCGATCAGGTACCGATCATCCTCAGAGCTAAAATTAATCCTCAGAGCTTGTTTGTAAACAAGACTCACACTTCAAAATCCGGAGAACATTGTTTTTGGCCCGGAAGCTCCAAGGTATGCACGGTCCAGTTTGTTTACGTATCTGGCATGCAGTGTCTATGTTTTGTATATAATATTTGTACTAACTTATCCCTAATTGTTTATAAATCATGTATTAATATAATTTATTTCGATAATTCTAATTTTAGCTCTGACCGAGCTACAGTACTTAAAGTTCAACGTTTTCTTGTATTCGTGAATTACTATCGAAACTTAATTCCAAAATTTTCTGAACTCCGCTCACTGACTTTACCAAAAAAGGACTGGAGCAGTCCCTTTCAACCTGACCAGCAATACTCAAGACGCATTTGCCAGACTACGAAAAGCCCTTACTTTTTATCCTGTCCTCAGTCCCTGACTTCTCAACAATTTATTCTCGAGATCGACGCCTCCCGTACGGCCATAGGCGCAGTGCTGTCGCAGAAGTTCCCAGACGGCGAACACTCGGTTGCTTACGCCAGCGAAAAGCTAAACAAGGCGCAGCAATCTTACTCGGCGGTACAATTGGAAAACTTTGGGGCGTATTTCATGATCAAAAAGACTCCGATTTTATCTTCTTCCGAGTCATTCCACCTTCCGAACAGACCATTCAGCTTTTAACTACCTCCCACCACCGCTTTACCACCCCCAATGTTAGCTAGATGGCTCGCAGAAGGGTCCGCATATAGTTTTAGCGTGGACCAAAGACCAAGTGTAAAGTTTTGTAAAATGGAATCTGCTATGTTGAGCGAGGGAACTAAATTCAAAATCAATACACTCATCGGATGAATGCAGAGCTGTAAATTGCAATGCTCTTCATACAATCAAAATAAATACAACTACAAATTAATAAAAATATTTATTGTCTAAAATAACAAATCTACTAACAATTCAACCCAGCGTTTGCAAATGAATCTGAAAATTGCGTTGGCGCACATGCTCTTGTCCACTGATTGTTGCTGTTGCAAGATATATTGACTCCTCGCATGGAAGCACTTAGCGGTCGCCTTCCAAGGTAACTGGGAAGTAGGCCCTGCTGCAGATGTACCAGGCGGGCCCATCGCTTTTCATAAAGTCTGAGTGGGTGGACATCATGAAGCCGAGCAGGTCGCCCAGAAGAGAATCTCTTGTGCCTGATACGGGGTAGAGATAGAGTACTCGCCAGAAGTCGGAATTCCGTACTCTCAGCACCAGGAATTCATCTAGTTTTATCACCTTTACTTCATGGAAACCTAAAAGAAAAGAAACAAAAATGTTAGGAATACTGCCATTAAGGTCCTTAGAAGTTTCTCTTTATGATCCCTCCGAATTTCCGAACATCAACTAAGAATTTAATGACCGCAGCAATATACTTCTGTTCAGCAAATTTGAGGACGGGCAAACCATAATCTGTTAATTTAATTTTGATTTATAAGACCAAAGAATAGTAAAAACTATGTGACTTATAGGAGAAGATCTGCGCAAGTTTTCAGAAGCTCTGGAATAAGTAGTTAATAATGAACCACAGATAAAGTAAAAACCAAAAACAAATAACATTTTAAAAAGCGCGAGGTTCGCAGCATTTGCTCTATGGATCAGGGAAACTGGACATAAATCTGATCAAGACGGGACATTAAGCGGAAAACTGAAGCACATTACTTGTTAGAATTAGACATTCCTAGACTGACAGCAAGGCAAAGCACATCAAAATTAAATTTTAAAATAATGTACTGTATACAAAGAAAAAATGAAATTACCGATAAGATTTAAAGTTTTTTATTTAACCCCGAGTTAAAACGAAAATTAGTACTTTGGGCAAAGTAAATATTTCAGACCATATCAACGCAGAGAACGTGTAGTTCATCAGTACTCACAATTTAGACAAATACATACCATCCTTGTCCGCCAGGTTCCCAGCATCATCCAAGGTCATCTCACCGTGAGGTAAGACGTTTTCAAATGCTTTCGCTTCAGACCAAGATAGAGTTATGTTGTTTGGGTGCTCAGGGTCAAAGTCGAAGGCGAGTTCCGGGCACAAAGGGCTCGTCACAAACTCTCGGGAAAATCCAGCCATCACTTGCCACGAGCCACGCAACTGAAAAACTAATTTGCTCACAGGACATGGATGGGATTATACTCAAAGTAATGTGCAAAGAATAACTTTACTTGAGAGTAAATGCTTTTAAGATATTGATAAACTTATTGAAAATAATGTTAAGTGCCAATACCAATGTCAAGTTCATTATCGTTTTACCTAAGAAAAAAAAACTAGTGAAACTAGAAGAGTAACTTTTCACGGTTCAGACACTGAGAAAGAATTTTGTAATTCTCATTTAATATTTATTTATTGTTTATTTTTTAATCGTCATAACATTTAAAGAACTGACCAAAGACTACAGTATTCTGGGCACTCTTCACGAAATTCTGGAATCCTTAACCTAACCCTTTACAGAAGTTTAGTTATGAACACAGGTGTAAACTGCCGTGTTTGGTAACAATAAGAAAATAATCTCTCTCGTGTACTAAAACTATTAGGAAAGGCAAATCTGTTCAAAAAGTTTTGCTAATAAGCCTCATCGTGGCTGTTGTGAAGCAAGCAATCGAGTTACTGCCGTGAGTACATTGAGAACTATAATTTAAAGAAATATATTCTCCATTGAAATGTATGAAAGTGTGCAAAAATAGTGTATGAAATTTGAATTTACGTCCAGAGGCAACACAAGGGACCATCTTAGCATTCGCTGAAAGTATCAGGGAAACACCTGATCGAGATGGGATCATTGACTGAAGGTGTACCATAATTTTTAAACGCATATTTACTCTTTTAGAAGTATTAAACCAAAAGACAAAACAGAGTTCATTATTAAAATCAATATTACACTTAATTTTGATGCGCTGTGTAGTTTACTTTTCTAGAAAAAGTTGTGGCAGAAAAGATTTAATAAGGCACTTAAACTTTTGAATCTATTTTAATCGTTTAATGTCCTCTGTCAACATGTCTAAAATAGTGAGATATTGATACTGGCACCTGGTGAATATAGCAACGAAGCCCAGAGTTGTAGTTTTACAAATCTATATTAATCAAGAGTTAGACCATTTTTGGCAAAGTCAGATTTCAACAAAATATCTGAATCATCAATCAAAAGGCAAGGCAACGGTTGAGTTACTATCTTAATACACAAGCTTATAAGAATCACGTAGGAGGCATTTGCTCATTATTCGAACAATTCTTTACTGTAATTGAAATCTGAGCTTTAGAAAGCTTTTCCCCAGAATACTAATCTACATCTCAGACAAAAAATTTGAAGGATTGACTTCTAGGATGTGCGGGTGACACCGCGTCGTTGGCAAAGAGGCCGACGGTTCGTCTCATATCGCAGGCATCTTCAGGGTAGTGACTTGGTCATTACGTTGGTACCTTTGCGAACGACGTGGCGTCACTCGGACAGCCTAAAAGTCATGACCTCGAGTCGCGAAAGCCTACGTATATAATTAAACGATTAAAAATATTCCAATGGACGCTTCATTTTTATCCATGAATGAAGCGATATCTTAATAAAATTGACTTTCTTCAGCACTGGATTGTAAATTTGGCCGACCCCGATTGCAGTTTACGAACCGAAATTTAGAAGACATTTTATAATTATTCTGCCTTCGCAATCTCGCCATTAAGTAATTAGATTCTTTTATGTGCCACGACTTAAAAAGTAATTTTATATTTTACGTTAGCATAACGACTTAGTACAATCAACAAACGATAGGTTATAATAATCATTGAAATACAGGTCAAAAATGTTAATGTTTATGGTCGATTTCTTAACTTTAAATGTTACACCCCTTAAAAGAAAACGAAAAAAGCTATGCAACTAATCTTCCCTCCCTTACACGAAACCAAGTTACTTCAAAATTAAACTTTTCTTTTCAAGAAATCGCGTGACTTTTGTACTGTAAATTTAAAGTTCTAATTCGTTTCATTTTCAACGGAAATTCTGAAAAAGTAATTTTTTTGAAACTGCACTGCGGAGATAGCACATTGCCGAAAGACACTAAACATTTTTTATTTCACATCAATGGTAGATTAAACTGACGTATGTGGAGCAAGTAAAATCTGAAAGTTCCCTGAAGTTCCCGAATTCTCTTACCTAGTAAGACGAATTATAAATGCAGTGACCGATAATTTTGGAAGGAAAAAAAAACATTCGCTACACTAATCTAAAACCTTTGCACTCGTTAATGAGCTTTATATTTTGGCTTTGGTTTCTTAACGTATCCTCTAAAGAAATTAATATCTTGAGAACCAGGACAAAGATTATTTTGAACTCTGTTCGTTACTCGTTTTCCACCAATACGATTTAGCCAAAAGAAAAAAATATTTCTCGACTCAAACCCATCTGTTTATGTACTTTTCCGAAATTCTAAACTACAGTTAGTTACTTGTGAATTAATATCCTTATTAAAGATTTCCTTTTTAGAACTTTAATTACAGTAAAAGTTCATAGACAATTATGTCACAGAAAATATTTTAGTTCTTGGTAATTAATTTATCTGGCAGTGTTGTAAATATGGAACATTAATGTGGAATTTTAGATTTTATCAATTTATAATTGAAGTTAAAACGTTCGAAATCAATATATGATGTTAGAACCACTTTTTCTTCAGTAACTAGAACTACGTTTAGAGTTTTTTTCGCGCATTTAGTAAGAAAATTTGAAATTACGGATTTGGAGCTGTAGTCTTTGGCAAGTAATTTACAGTAGTATATTGGCTATACCTTTGCAGAAGTGATTATGTCGCTTGTAGGTCTCTGCAGACATCCGCTATGCTTATCTTCCGCAGCAGGGGCTGTCGTAACTTCCTCTGTAGTAGACACGTCGTATGACATTCGGGATTAATGTATTGACAACAAACCTGTAGGAATTACTCAAATATATGTACTTTGGCAACTGAGTAAATATGGTCTAAGTTTTACTCGTTTATTATTATTTATGTCTATTAAAGGTAATTAATTTTTTCACATCGTAGCACCTACAAAAGTTTCTTACTAAAACACGTGTATCGGGTACGATGTAGAAAAAACATACGGGTAACGATTACACTTGAACAATTGCGTTTTTAGTTTGCTAGTAAGGGTAGCTCACGGGCTTTATTAATTTTGAATACGTGAATGTAAGGAAAACAGGAAATCCATTTTTATAGTACCAAATATTTGGAAGTATTAAAATAGATTGTAAATGCACTAGATTATCACTTTTGGGAAAAAAAACTCTTTCAGAACATTGTGTCATTCTCCTACAACCAGCGGCGTTCCGAGATGGCAACTTGCCCCTAAGTCCCGACTTAAACCGGGGTCGCGGTTTTTTCTCATTCTTAATATATAAAAAGTATTTGTTACAATTTAGTATACGGGACACTCTTAGAGAAGCGTGGCGGCGGGGCTTAAGCCCTAATTACCGCACGTGCTCTAATAGAAATGAATAAAACTTACTAATACGCGATTTTAATGATTTGCCCTTCATATACTTTGTCCCCGTCGCATTTTAACGCCAATTTACTTTCAAAGACAAGTTTTCTTGCTTCGCTCGCCCGAATCCAAGTCACGGCGAGGCTCGGGCCCTCGGCCCTCGCGTTCACTATAAACATCCTTGATTCCATCCAACGCATAATTAGCAATTCACTTTTATAAGACCTCACTTTTCAAGAAATTCTAGAGAATTCTAACTGCTTAGTTAACTCCGGAACGCCGCGAAGTGACTGTTTAAACGACGACTTTAGGTTGTACCGTACACTATATTTCAGCCAAAGTATTTTCTTCGAATACACAATGATAGCTTGGAAGAATATTTGGGCGAAGATATCTGCACAAAAATATGGAAAGTGTATTTTTTCACAAATAATAAATTATGTATGTATTTTTTCACAAATAATAAATTATGTAAACCGTTTAAAATACAATTATAAAAACTTATTACATTTTTTTCTTTCATAATGTCATTCGATTGAAATAAAAATCCTTGTTTCCTCAGGGCACCCCAGCCTATAACTTGAATAATTAGACTACGGGAGGATTATAAATAAATGTGAAGCGGTAACTGAACTCCTAGGAACATTCCAGTACAGAGAATAAGTGTAGAGAATTTTATCTTAAAAAAAATTATAAAACTGGCAGAGAAATAGCTTATACAAAAATTGAGAACTTCTAAATTTTAGAATGAAAGCACAGAAAGGAATTTAAAATATCTTACGTTTTCGCCCCCCCCCCCTTCTCTTGCAATAAAATGCTACAAGAGATACTACTCGTGGGTA
>JAZDUA010001013.1:87500-273743 GCA_038098605.1 Gryllus longicercus
ACTATTGCAAAGGACCTAGCCATTGGACGGCACGCACGCAGGGGACGTGCTGTGAATGGAGAAAGGAGGGGAAAGCCCTCTCCCTGGGGAAGGGAGCGAAGGGGTAGGCAACGACAGGAAATTCCCCTCCGCACTGATAAAAGAACAGCCACACGCTCATTTCACCCAGTCCGTTCCGGAAGCCGCAAATACACATTGCTTCGCATTAGGTCTGGGAGACAATAAATATTGAAGATGAGGGAAATTGTTCACATCCAGACTGGGCAATGCGGAAATCAGATTGGCTCGAAGGTAAGAATAACGCAAACAATATTTTTGTAACGTACGATAAATGCTTTTGTTCTTGGTTTTAACACACCGCACGTTTTAAAATCTAATGCTTCACATTTCTAATCATGTGTAGTACAAAAATCAAAACGTTATGTATACGACATAACGAAATGCCTGCGTTCAAAATAGTATTTAATAGGTAGATGAAATTCCAATACAGTGCCATGAATACAATTCTGAAAGTATTGCGAATTTAAAGAAAATAGATTTCTGAAACTTTCTTTTTAATATTCTAAAAGTTTTGTCACGATTTCTTAGGCTTAAGTTTATTAAAATAGGTACTTATTGATTGCTCGAAGAACTACCTTGCCCGTCGTACAACTAGTATTAAGAGTGCTTTTGCATAGCCTTGACAGCGATCTAAATATTAAAGTTGCCCCCTTATCATTTCCAGTTCTGGGAGACCATCTCCGACGAGCATGGTATCGACCCCACGGGAGCCTACCATGGCGACGCCGCTACCCAGCTGGAAAGGATCAACGTGTACTACAACGTTGGCTCCAAGGGCATGTACGTGCCACGCTCAGTCCTCGTCGACTTGGAGCCCGGGACCATGGACGCAGTGAGGACGGGCCCCTTCGGCCGTCTGTTCCGCCCCGACAACTTCGTGAACGGGCAGAGCGGCGCCGGCAACAACTGGGCCAAGGGCCACTACACGGAGGGCGCGGAACTCGTGGACGCCGTGCTGGACGTGGTGAGGAAGGAGGCCGAGGGCTGCGACTGCCTGCAGGGCTTCCAGCTCACGCACTCGCTGGGCGGCGGCACGGGCTCCGGCATGGGCACATTATTGCTGTCAAAGATCCGCGAGGAATATCCCGACAGGATCATGAAGACGTATTCGGTCGTGCCCTCTCCCAAGGTGTCAGACACGGTCGTAGAACCGTACAACGCCACCTTGTCGGTCCACCAGCTCGTCGAGAACACCGACGAGACGTTCTGCATCGACAACGAAGCCCTGTACGACATCAGCTTCCGCACGTTGAAGCTGACGAACCCCACTTACGGCGACTTGAACCACCTGGTCTCCCTCACCATGTCCGGGGTCACCACCTGCCTGCGCTTCCCTGGCCAGCTGAACGCCGACCTGAGGAAGTTGGCCGTGAACATGGTGCCTTTCCCCAGGCTGCACTTCTTCGTGCCTGGCTTCGCCCCGCTGACGGCGCGTGGCGGCCAGCAGTACCGCGCCCTGACGGTAGCCGAGCTCATGCAGCAAATGTTCGACGCCAAGAACATGATGGCGGCGTGCGACCCCCGCCACGGCCGCTACCTCACCGTCGCCGCAGTGTTCAGGGGCCGTATGTCGATGAAGGAAGTGGACGAACAGGTGATGAATATGCAGAACAAGAACAGTACCTTCTTCGTCGACTGGATTCCCAACAACATGAAGACGGCGGTTTGCGACATTCCGCCGCGGGGCCTGAAGATGGCCGCCACCTTCATGGCCAACACCACCGCCATTCAGGAAGTTTTCAAGCGCATATCGGAGCAGTTCAGTGCAATGTTCAGGCGCAAGGCTTTTCTTCACTGGTACACGGGCGAGGGCATGGACGAAATGGAATTCACTGAGGCAGACTCAAACATGACAGATCTTATTGCTGAATACCAGCAAATACCAAGAAGCCACGGCAGAAGATGACTTCGAGGAAGATCTGGAAGAGATAGAGGAAGAGCATTTATAAGTACATTTGTTATGAATTTTTGTTAAATATAATAAATTGATGAATTATATAATTAAAAGTTACTTGTAAATCCTATAATTCTGATCTTCATTGTCCTTCTATGAAACAGAAATTTTAGCTAATCGGATCTCGTGCCTGATACTTAAATAAGCTTTGTATGTACTAGTACGATTTTCCTACAGTTTTGGGAGTTAATTTGTGAAGTTTGTTCCCCAAATTGTTAAATTTACCTCTCCTAAAATTACAAAATTGTTACTGTAGAAATAAAACGAGTTCCAAAATTCCTTAACAATTTATAAATTAAGGTTAATTTATAACTTTAGATATTACACACAAGGATAATACCGGATAAGACGGTTAAAAGTGCTCCCAAACCAAATCGATATTCGCGAAACTTGAAAAGGAATTTTTTAATGTGCCTTCGATCCACAAATTAGTCTCCACGCGCCATTTGTTGCAGATGCGTGATTTCATGTTTCTATTGCATGTATTAGGCTGAAAAATTCCTCGAAAAATCGAGGAAAAAATAGTTCAATTTAGAGGTATCCTTGAGAATCGATTTAGACGCCAAATTCAAATAGAACATGAAAATTGATTTACATGATAACATTGAAGTATGGTCTTAGGATTTTTTTTGTTTCAAATATTTCTCTACAGATTTTAAACAAGGTGAACGCCAGTGGAAAAAAATTGAAATTCGCACTAAAATGTTAGATAATACATTGCTGGTGTGGTTGGAGATGCGCTGGGATTTGCACATAGTCATTAGTGCCGTATGGCATTTGGCGTTCGGAAATTGTCACCTGACGGGTCCCGCCGGGCACACGGACCTTATTATGCTACTTTAGAGCTGTGATCTATCAAGAGCTGCATAAGATATACTAATGTGAATACACTTAATACAAAGTTAGTTTGTGATATTAAGGCTAGTTTTTCCTTTATTTTAGCGGAGTTTTTAAAAATTAGTTTAGGAATCCTTTTAGCTATTGTGTTCATACCAGATTACTGTACTTGTATCTAGTATGAAGGCGAGTAAAGTAATTATGGATTTGAAAAATATATTACAGATTTCTCTCTTCGGCAATAACTTAGTAATAAAATAGATGAATAATGCTTATATTCCTTCAGTAATTCAAACAATTTTTCAAGTGATTATATATCTGTAATCTCTTAGTATTACGATTTACTACTTAAACCGAAAAAGTATTTCCAAGCAGCAAAGTGTATCCGATCGACTGTATACATGCTATTTTCTTACGCATTGCCAGTGAGTAAAATTGCTCTTTACTGTATTCGACGTACTAAATGTTGGCTAGCAACAGTTTGGTAAACAATACGGTCGATACAAAGTATTGCTATTATCATAAATGGAGTTTATTCATCTTAAACATAAATATTTCTTCCTCTCCTTGAATTTCGTCTTCTCCTTCATTTTATTCTTTTCTCTTTGTTCTTCTTTCTTCTTCTTCTTCTCCTTTCCTTCCGTCTCTGCTTTTCCTTCTTCACTTTTCCTTTTTTGTTCTTCCTCCTCAGCCTTAGTGTCTTCACTTGTAATTCTTTAGTGAATTTCTTTAATCGTCTCCTTTGCAATTCGTTCACTTTATGCTTTTAATGAGTGTTCATTGCAATTTTAGCAGACCACGCGTTTGCTGTCGCCAAAGTTCATATCATTTATCGTCATCGTCAACACCAATTATTATATGCATATATTGAGAAAAAATAAATCCAAATCTTTAAATGACGATCGGGGAAGATTAAACATTGCATATTGAGAAAATGCCATTATGTGTTTATCAATTGATTATTCATTCACACTAAAGCGCTGATGAATAAGGAACTAACTCGCATATAATTGTATATTTTACTCACTTATAAAATATATAACTATTTCCCATGCTAGGATATTATCTCATGTACTTCCATTTATCACAACATTCACAGCACCCTCATTCGTCTCACAGATAAAACCATTTTCGCGACAATTAAAAAAATGAACATTTGCATTTCCTATTTTCTGAACATAACATTGTGTTATGTCTAAGTGTGATGTACAGATTCCATCAAGAAAGTAGTGGTGCTCCAACATCATATTCTTTTTCGCATTTATTTCTAACTTTTGGAAGTTTCCAAAACTCAAAGAGTTCAGCAAAAATGACACCTTCGTCATGTTAAGCGTCCATGATACCGTAATATCGATTGTCTGTGTGTGTCAGTCTTCCTGTGTGTCTGTTTTCTAAAAATATTTTTATTTTCTCGAGGGTAAGTGAAAATCTTCAGAAGACACTGGGTAGCCCGTACTCCGGGCCGGCGCTAGCATGGTTAGACCGAGCGACCGCCCGGTGCCTCTCAAATCAAGGGGCCCGACGATGGCACTGACGGGAAAAGGGTCGAAAAAAATTGAAAAAGAAATTAGAACTAGCGAAAATCATTATCGTAATTTTATGTCGCGGTACAGCAGTCTGATATTGCATTAATTTTTCCAATAATTGTATACCTTAAATGTGTTTATAATAATTACTTGTAACTCTATGAAACGAATAAATTGATGATAACATTAAAATAGGCTCTGTTGAAATTCAACTTTTCAATTTTTACATTCCCGTATACGTACGTACATACAGAGTAATATATGTAGTATAGGGAAAGTGATGTAATGCTGCGGAAAATCGATTTCGAGATTTCAACGGAAGTACACGTTTTGGGATCCCCTGATACCGGAAACATTTTTTTTCAAAACATCCGTCCGTCTGTTCTTCCATCTGTTCGTCTCTCTGTCCGTCTCTCTGTCCGTCTCTCTGTCCCTCTCTCCGTCCGTCCGTCCGTCTGTCCGTCCGTCTGTTCGTCCGTCTGTCCGTCCGTCCGTCCGTCTGTCCGTCTGTTCGTCGGTCCGTCCGTCTGTGAGCACTAATGTCGCCCAAACCATGCGTTCGATTTTTTTTCCAAATTTATAGCCGAGACCAATGGAAATAGAAAACTAATACGGGAAAATCTCTGCTATTCTGTAGCACCTCTAGTTTATTTTTTGCGAATTTATTACAAGCTAGAGTCGCGCATCCTAGCCTTCCATTTGCTACGATCTTTCCAGTCGTGTTCTTGCAGGTTTTTCTTCTTCTTTTCGTTTTCCTTGTGGTTGATATTCTGTAAAGATATTTTAATTTTGGAAAATAATTTTGATTAGAAGAGTGTTTTTATTATTTGTTGGGAGTGCGACAGTCCGGGTAACACATGATTTGTTTTGTTCAATTTTCGAAAAACGGAGAGATCAACAAAATCATTGTTGATGTAGTTTATTAGAATAATGTGCAGACAGTAGTCTTCGAGGTTTTGGCGGAATTCACCGTCTCTCTCTCTCACTCCTCCCTCTCCCTCTCAATTTACCGGGAGAGGTACCTCTGGCTGGAGGTCTTTAGGTTCGAGTGTCGATGGTGGCCGGGTTTTCAACACTAGCCAGATAGCTAGGTCAAGTTCTGCCGCCGCCTGGAGGAGAATTCTAGCGGCCGGCTGCTCTATTCGGTAGTTATGCGTGGTTTCTCCTATCAATCCCAGGCGAATGCCGGAGCAGTACCCTGTCAAACGGGTCTGACCGCACCCGATCTTTCCTTCCCGTTTCTTGTCCTATCCTAAGCCTTACTTATACACACTTACTCTTACATCCACTACACTACTACACATGCTGGGGGACCAGTCGGGGCTAGGGCGGTGCCCCACTGGTGGGAGATACCTGGTTGGGGAAACCCCACTAGCCGACGATAGGTAAGTGCCGGATCTCGCCATCCAGCGGGGCAAGGTCTCCGCCATCTGCCGAGCAAAAAAAATGCATTACATTTACGGGACAAATGACTTTAGCAATCAATTAATACCTCTTAATTTCCATCTCCTTCCCCTTCTCCTCATCCTCCTTTTCCTTCTCTTCCTCCTCCTCCTACTCCTCCTGCTTCTCCTCGTTATCCTTCTCGTAAACAGAGATATCTGAAAGTGAACTACAAAAGAGACCCATGCCCCGAAGCTCTTGTTCGAGGTTTTTATTGCTCTGTGGGCTGCAACGTGCTCCAGTGGCGGTCTGCCGTGGCAGCGTTCGTTTATGGCTACTTTGACGATCGGCGACCTCCGCGGAGGTAGGGGTCAGCCTCCCCTGTGTGCTTTTCTCCTTCCCCTTCCCTTCCTCGGCCGTGCCGTGGCGTGCGAACGCACTGCTTGGCGGCCCGTTGCAAACCGTAGAGCCAGCAAAAAGACCTTGGGGGACATATTCTTTCTCAGACTTCGTTCGGAAGCAAGGTTATTTGAAAGTTCTCCATGCACCTTGTGGACACTCTGGTCCCGGTTTCATTATTTTCTTTCATCAATTTAGTGTGAGTTAAAACTTTGGAGTCACCTTTTACTGAACGCCTTGCCCTTGGTTCAGCTGTAAGTGAAATCAGCCCTACATCAATTGCTATCGACACCATAAAACAAATAATCGTTTTGATTTCACTTATTTTCTTGAAATAATAATAAAAACTGTATGCGACGTATGGGAGAGAAGTATAATCTCCGTGCGTCTTCTGGTCTACCGAAAATCATTATTAATCGCGTTGATTAACAGTCAGTGTGAAATGATTGATAAGTTGCGGTATATCGGAGCGTCAAAATAATTGTATTTTTCTTATTTATTGTTTCTACATAATGGATTATTGTATGGATTATTACACAATGGAGTACGCTATGGATTAAATCTTCAGATAAACGTTTTCTTAAATTAGTCTGATTGTATGATACAAATAATAGAACAGTTCTTAGGCAAGTTATATTGTGATGTGACACGCCCACCGCCGAGGAGTCGCTAGCTTGCCCGGCCAGACTCTCAGCAGAAAACATACGATCTAATGGATTGATTGATTGATTGAATGTTAGTGATTTCTGGAAAGTCAAGTACCAAGGTCATTAGTCCCGTAAGTGTAATGCTTTTGCCCGGGAGGTGGCTGTAGTTTTCCCCGCTGGATGGTGAGATTCGGCGCCGACCTACAGTCGGCTAGCGGGGTTTTCCCCTAACTAGGTATCGCTCACCAGTGGGTCTCCGCCCCAGCCGAGATAAGCTCTAAGCTCCCGCCCGGCCTCCCGGCATGTGTGGAAGTGTAGTGCATGTTAGCGTAAGTGTGTGTATACATAAGATCTAATGGATTGATTGATTGAATGTTAGTGATTCCTGTCATGTCAACTACTAAGGTCATTAGTCCCGTAAGTGTAGTGATTATGCTTTGGAGATGACGGTGGTCTTCCCCGCAGTATGGCGAGATCCGGCGCCAACTTACTGTCGGCTAGCGGGGTTTTTCCCAACCAGGTATCTCCCTTCAGCAGGGCACCGCCGCAACCGGGACAAGCTCTGAGCTCCCGACCAGTCTCTCAGCATGTGTGGTAGTGTAGTGCATGTCAGTGTAAATGTGTGTAAGGGGTGAGAATAGAACAAGCAAGAGGAAGGTAAGATCGCGCGCGGTCCGTCGTCCGTTTAGTATGGTACTGCTTCGGCATTTTCCTGGTGTTGATCGGAGCAACCACGGAAAACTACCGATCAATGCAGCTGGCCTCTAGAATTCTCCAGACAGCGACTGAATTCGACCTGAATGACAAGCTAGTGTTGAAAATCCTGCCCCGACGGGACTTCCCGGCGAGACGGAGAATGAGGAAGAGAGAGGAGAGAGAGGTAGAGGGCGGAGGAGTGGGAGGGGGAGGAGAGAGGGAGCGGGAGAGAGGTGAAGACAGGGAGAGAGCAGTAGAGTGGGGAGGGGAGAGATAGGGAGGGGGAGAGAGGGGAGTGGGATAGCGCGGGAGAGAGAGAGAGAAAGAGGGGGAGGGGAGAGCGTGGTACAGAACCTGGCGATCGGCCCTCGCTGCGCCGCGCCGTCGGGCCGCGGTGCTGGCTCGAGTCACTCAAAAGCGTGGGTGCAGCTTCACGTCCTGTCGCTTGCTATTGTCCGTTACCGCGGTCTGGGTCTCTTCTTTTCCACCACACCAGACGATCAGTACGTAAATTTTGCTAAAAGTTCCATTAGGCGCTTAACAGACATTCTACACGAGGTTGACAAAGATCGTTAATGAATCACAATGAATCGCGTTGATGAATTTGTGTTCACATTTGAACGCGAAAAGACTGGTCACTTATGGTCATTTGTAACTGGCCTAAAAACTAGTATCAGGCTGCTCTTGGAATATGGAACAATGATTCAAAATCTCACGGTCAAAATTCTTTAGTATTATAGTATTGGTATTTAGTGTCAATTAAATATTTCTCTTGTCACCACTTCACACTTGATTTCTCTGAGCTGTAACATATTTATTAATTACTGATTGTTAATGTTTTATTTATTGTACACATGCAGTCCTTTTTAATATATATATATATATATATATATATATATATATATATATATATATATATATATATATATTCCTAGAATGCTCTTGGATAATATAGACACAAGTAACAAGGCCTACAATTCGTAATTAATTGTGTGTTTATTTCATTGAGTTTTCATTATTACTTTTTGCCATTTCCTGACTTTCATATATTCTTATGTAATGCCGTTTTATTTTCACCGTAGACGGTGACATGTACTATGAGCCGGGTACTGTGATGTTGCAAATTGAGTATTACAGGATTTTTGACAATTGAACAATGAAGATCTCTCGTGAGAGGAAAAACTAGACAAGTTTCAGAATTGCCTTGTTAGACTGTTTTTTATGTTGCAAAATTAAAAAGTTATAATTATTAAACAAAAAATTATAATTATTATTATTATTATTATTATTATTATTATTATTATAATTAGTATTATTATTATTATTAATATTATTATTATCAGTATTATTATTTTCAAGATGACAAACTAATCCAGAAATATTAATTACCCATTCAATAAATTTTTTGTAGACTAGAAATTAACTTAAAGGGAAATATTAAATGATTGCTTTTATTATTGTGACAAAATCAATAATTTCATGAACTATGCCCATTAAAATAGCGGAATTATTATATAAAATTACTTAATTTTCATAATTGTTTATTTTGTTGTTTCATCCTGGACTGACAACAGCAGAGATTAGCCATTCTCAGGGATACAGAAAGGACATTTGAAGAAGAATGAAGGTATGTGACCAATTGTTCAATAATAAGCTGAATTATAACTTTTTTATAAAAGTAAAGTGGGCAGTAGAGTGAAGTTTTTGATTTTATGTCCTAACAAGTTCTCAGAGCTGTTCTCTGCCTAGTTAAACTCTGAACTCTAGTAAAATTGTCTCAATCGATTTTTAAATATCACTTTACATAAGTAGCATACACAATAGCATAAAAATTGTGTTCTGGGAACTGAAAACAATTATTGGCTTTTGGTGTATTAAAGTATTATATAGATATATGCTGGACAGATGTTGCTTTGTGGCAGAATGCATAAACATGAACGTATGATTACTATTACAAATAATAAACAATAAAAAATCAATATAAAAACAAATTATCTTTGTCATTACCTAGCACATGCGGATTGCATTTACATACATATATTACAAATGAAAATTAATATACTAACATTTAAATAAATAAACTTACATATTACACAAATATACATACAAACATACATACACAGACCTAGAAATCCTCCCAAAGTCACAAGTTTCCATCTATCCACTCATAATCATATTCAGACAAATATGGATAAACATTATATGGACAAACTTTATAATTACAGTTAAATTAAAAGGTTGTGGGGTTCCTCCACAAATTATATGAACATTTGTTCAAAGTTTAAAAAGGCATAACTCATATTCTAAACAGATCATTCCATGATCTCATTATTATTACAATGAATGTTTTACTAAAATAATTTAGCTAAAATTAGGCATTTGTATCAGTCATATCGTAGGTCTGCAAAAAAGAAAATTGCATCCTGAATCTTGGAATTACAACTGTTTTGTCTTGGGATATCAGGTTTTCAAACAAACGGATAATCCTCCTTTAAAAATCTGTTAACACAAATATTTTATTTACATAAAAAAATAACTTATTTGCATGGGTGATGATAAACAGATTCAATTAATCAACTCAAAAATTACATTTACTAATTTTTCATATTAATTCTGTAATTCAGTTTTTAACTCTTCTAAGTTAAGTTATTACCACACTAAAGAATGAAGCACCATTAATTGAAACAAATGTGGATTACATATTGTATACTACTATTTAATTTTGAAAATGTTGGACAATTGCACAATCACCTAATTAATAAAACTGAAATAATTTTATCAGACCCACAATTATCCTGGTAGTAGATGTGTCAACTTTTGAAATGAATAATTCATTTCCAAAAGTTAATAACAAAAATCAGAAAAAGTACATCATTTTGTTCACAGTGTGAAACTCTATGTTTATTAAACACCTGAAATACATTTGTAAAAGTTTTATATAAAAAAAATTGAAAAATTTTGTAAATCACTTGTTGGTTCTAGACTCATTATGTAAACTTTACAGTTCCATAGTTATTATAGAAACTAAAGTGTGAATTATTTACTTTATTTCTTGTCCTTTTCATGCATGGTGATAAAGTCTTCACATGCCTCAAGGCCCAAAGACCCTCCACCAAAAACAAAATTATGTTTTGGGAAATCAGTGTTTTTAATGGAAAATATTACAACAATGTAAGTTTTCATGTCACAACTTTACTTGGTGCTCCAATACAAAGAAAAGTTTTAAATCTTTATCATCAAATTTTCAGTGGAAGCAATAATTTAAAAATATGTTGTCAAGTAGGCCTTGGCAAAACTGTGTTCTAAAGGCTCAGCTGGTTTACACAGTAAGATAATATTTGCTACACAAATAAAAATGGGAATAGCTGAATCAATTTTTTTTTTATTTGTAGAATGACACAAAAAATTATTAATAGCAGTTTTAAAATAAAAATACTAGTCTAAAAATAAAAAAAAAGAAAGAATATAAAACTGTAAAATGTATTAAAACTTAACATCAGAGTTAATTCATAAGAGAACATGAGAAAGGAAATAGAAGTATAAAGGGCAAAACATAAATTTAGTTCAATTGAAATTTTCTGTTTGTGTCGTTTTTCAGTTTATAAGTATTTATAGCCAACAAAGCCTAACTGGAAATGTACTGTTTTCTACAGCCCTTTTTTTGCTGTATCTGTTCTATTAGCATTTGGTAATTATAAGTATTTACCATTTCAAATCATTAAAACTGCTTTCTAAGAATATGTAAAACTCGATAAATAACTTGCAGATGGCTGGAAAAATCATTAACAGTGACACGCTGCACTGCACACACTATCAACAGCTTCACAGCACTCCTATTAAAATGACAAGTTGCAATAGAGTAACACAAGTTTGATAATTAAAGTAACTTCTTGTTAATTTCTTATATGTTTATGGTTCAAAAACTACTGACATCTAACATATATCACACACATTTTTAGCTTGAATAGGTTTATGTCTTGTTAGGAACTTGGAAGCATTTGATATATGCCCTTTGGGTTGAATTTAATATTTTTCAATCTAAATTACAAGAAAATTTTCAAAATTAAAAATTAAATTTATTAAAAAGAGTAATAATTTCATAGAAAAATTTAATAGTAATATAACTACAGTACTGAAGATATTATAAGATTAATGGATGAAATATAAAATTGTTAAAATGAAAAGTAAAAACAGAAAAAATAAAGTTTCATTAATAAACAGGAGAATTGAGACAGTGAACATTTGTTCACATTATTAATTTGCCCAGTGGTATTGACCACAAAACCTTTGTCCTGTAGCCTCCAATAATAAAAACCTGACCTTTTTGGGAATGGGGAATGGTGAGAGCCATGCGCCCTCCTGAACCCTACAAAAAATAAAATGTTTTTAGTGCTACTCAATTTATTAAATATAATTAGCACTTAATGATCAGATTATATTCTAAAGGTATATTGTAATTAAGTAGACATCATTTCTAGACAAAAAATGTAATTCTATAACAGTGTAATTTTTTGAAAATATTTGTACAGGGAACAGTTCAAACTGGTATTGTCTTTTATTGAAATACTTTCTAGATCCACCCCTACACACATCACAATTCAGTATTTATGATTATTAAATAAAATGTTCATATTAGGCATTAAACAATCCTTTCCTTTCCTTATTATCAATATCTTAAAAATATTTAATTGATGGAGACCGAACTATGCAGACAGAACAGACGCGGACGGGCACGCGTTTAGCAGTCGACACATTTTTCGGTATTAAGGGCTCAGAAAACGTGGATTCTGAGAACACTACTTGTTAGAGGAAGTAAATTTACTATAATAGAAACAAGATTCGATCACTTTTTCGTTATCAGGGCCCGTAATTGTAGATTTTCTGACGAAAAATAGTAGTTTTCCGGGCCACAATTGCAATACTTTCTGGATGGGGTGGGTCGAGCGAGTGGACTAGTTGTGAAATAATGAGGCTTCGACCCCTCCCAAACATTCCTACCATAGCTTCAATTAAATTAATTGATTCGAAGGACCACCCAGACACCTGTAATGAGAAAAACAACAGGTTATGACCATCATTGCAGGTCTGGGACTGCAAGGATGGGGAGGTGATAGGGTACTTGTTACCATGAGACGATAGAGTACAGAATATATAAGCGTATATTATAAATTAAAGATACAACTTAACCTATGATAAAGATACAACTTAACCTATGAACCAAGTTACATATTTGACATGAAATTAATGCATAATGAACAATTAGCACACGTGGGATAATGCATTAGTTTGTAAGTAATAACTAAATGCACGTGGCGTGAGAATAACACATAATGAACCAATTAGTACTCGTGGCGTAGTGCATTAGCTTGTAAGTGATAATTAAGTGCACGTGGCGTGCGAACAACACATAATGAACCAATTAGCACTCGTGGCATAGTGCATTAGCTTGTAAGTAATAACTAAATGCACGTGGCCTGAGAATAACACATAATGAAGTAATTGGCACTCGTGGCATAGTGCATTAGCTTGTAAGTAATAACTAAATGCACGTGGCGTGAGAATACACATATGAACATGAGGGTTACAATGCACTGTTTTCCCACACGGCGTGAGCGTCAGTAAGTTGTACTAATGTTACCAGCACGGGCACTGAACATGTGCGGCAGGAACCAGTTGCACACGTATAAACAGCGAGGCACCATTGTTGAGAGGCGTCCATGACCATGGGTGCAACAGTTGTGCCGTGTGCAAGTCACGGGGCAACGCGCAACGCGTCCGTTTAACTTGGACGCTCGACAAAACAGACCAAGCATGCCGCGTGGAGAGCGGCGGGGAGCACGTTCGCTCAGTATGAAGACCAGACGAGAACTGACTGGACACGCCGCAAGGAGAGCGGCGCGGAGCACGTCCGCCCATCTCAAAAGACAGCGCAGTACTGACTCACTGGCGGTTGGGCCAGCGTCTTGCGAGCAGCGGTTCTGTGTTGCGTCATATGACGCGTCTGGAAATTTCAGCGTAACACAAAGACAGCAGCTGCGAGCGAGCATATGTATCGTTGTTACGTTAGCCGATTTCCAAGAGGCGAGGCGTTGCCACACTGTGGTGTATCTGAAAGCTTGGTTAGAAATATAATACTTGGAAATCGCCCGCAGGCGTGCAGTAGCCTAAATAAGATATGCGTCTTTGTGAAGAAATATATATAATTAAAACAGCTTGCTCTGACACTTTCTCTTACGAAGTGAGGCGAGAAAGTCAAAATTCGTAATTGTGGTAGACCCAATGGTAGCGAGGGCCACTATAAATGTGACGGAGAATTTGGAGGTTAGCGTGTTAACCCCCTTCTCATTGCTGCCGATCACACCAAATTATTGTTTAATATTTGTTTCGTTTGTTGTAAACCGTTATCGTCTTGTGATAAGATGTATCTAGTCCTGCGCAGACCAGGCGTAAAATAATCTACCCTATAGGTAAATTTTCACTCATGGTTGATTGATTGATTGATTGACGTGGGATTTCAAGCGTGTCAACGTAGAAGGTCGTTTGTCCCATGGTTTTTTACCTCGGGAGGTGTCGGTGGTCTTCCTCTGGATGGCGAGAATCGGCCCCAACGGGGCAACCTCAAACCTTCCTGGCGGGTCTCCGGGCATGTGTGGTAGTTTAGTGCATGTAAGTGTGAGTAAGTGTAAATAAGGGTTGAGGATAGAATAAGAAAGGAGGAAATGTCGCGCGCGGTTCTTGGCCCGTTCCTTAGGAAGTACCCTAAAAATCTGGACGTTTTCCAGGCGAAATCAGAGCAGTAGCTCCGGCATTCGACTGGCTTTACTCAAAGAAACCGCGGAAAATTATCTATCAGAGCAGCTGGCTGCTAGAATTTTCTTGCAGACAGTGAGTGAATTCGACCTAGCTATGTAGCTAGTGTCTAAAATTCTGCCACTGTAGGGACTCGAACCCTAGGACCTCCCGTTCAGAGGCACGCAGTGACATCAGTGGATAACGCCTGTCATTCATTGTTTAATTCTGAAGTCTACAATGAGTATTCAATGGGGAGCCGGAAATATAGTTTCTCACGTGGAAGATGAATGCTACGGTTGCTACGATTGCTGTGGTAGCAACATTCCTCCCGTTGCTTTATTCTGCTCGCTAGCCGGTGTCGCGCTGGCAGGTGGCGTTGCGTCCACCGTGTAGGTGGGGGTGGGGGTTGGGGTGGGGGTGAAGTTGGAGGGAGACCTGCACATCGCGCATGCGCAAGGCGACGTTTTCTCGTCGGGAAAAGAAATAAGAACGTATTTCCTTGATAGCTCTTTGCTTTTCGCTTGTCAGCCTTCGGATATGTTCGCGTTTGGAGAGCGTTGCTGCGTGGCATATCAATTGGAAGGTAAGAAGTGATAAAATATTCCGAATTATGAGAAGTAAGCTGGAAAATACCGCCTCTTCATTTTGATTTTGATTTTTGACGCGAAATTCCCATTCTAGAAGCATTCTGAATATTATTTTTTTCTGTCGTCTTTCGCCAAGTCTGTATAAATAATTTGAAATGCTTGGTATATTGAAATATTATGTGCGATATGCATATTGATGTCGAACGTTTCTATATTTGATAATTAAATTTCGATTTTAGGTGGGTGCCTATTTGATTTGTTATAAAATAAAGAGGGAGGAGAGGAGGAGGGAAATGAATAGACGTTCACTGGACACAGTGAAGATGGCGGTATGAACGAGTGGTAAAAGATGCAGAAGCCAATTTATTGCTACCTGTATTTCGTGTCGTCGCAGACGTAATCATGGTTCAACAGTAGTGATGAAAACAGTCCATGTCTTCTTGACTTCGAATTCTACTTGCATTTGTGTGAATTGTCTGTGGAAAATACTTTGATTTAATAAAGTATCCTGTTCCTGGGCTCATGCATACAGAAAGTGAATTGAACCTCGTTCCGTCGCAAGGAAATATGGTCAGATTAATTGTTACACCAAAAAGTTGTAAATTTGTATTCTTTCTGCCTTTTGAAATACAGCGTACGTCTACAACGAGATCCTGCCTTTCGCATCGCCATATCTTTGTGTGACAGCCAATCAAATCAATCTGCGTACCACATTCCATTGCAGGTGACGTGACGAGCGTAGGAGTGTGGGGCGACTGTGTTGTTTACTGCGCATGTGTGATCTTTTCTTGCTGGCGGCCCTGAGTTATCCAGATGGACTTACATTGAAGGCTTTATTTTGATTGTTCTCTTTCTAAATTTCCACATGATGTGGTCGAACACGCGCTATTAAAGTTGCCGCCAGAAGTTAGTACCGGCGCCGCTCAAGAGAGAGCGCCGATCAGCAACCCTACAGCTCCGTCACGCTCGAGCAAGCCTCGGAGCAGAAGGGTTCACCCTTATCGCGGAGCTGGCCGGTGGACCTTCACCCCGAGCGGGGTATAAGAGCGCTGCCCGGGCGGGCAGTAGCGAGTCAAGGAGCGAGCGCCAGCGAGTTAATAGTGAAGTGTACAGTGCGACGTCGAATGAATACGAACTAGGACTGCCCCAACGGAGAAACTGTAAACAACGCTACGCATACGGAACATCTACTAGAATATTGGTTGACTTGGCTTATGATAGTGAATTTTCTATTGGATTGTGGAATAAACAGAATTTTAAGAAATTTTGTTGTTCTTTGTTGTTTTGGTCACAACAAAACTGGCGACGAGGGAAAACAATATGGAGGCCGGCGACCAATTGGTGCAGATGTTGGGTCTTATGCAGCAGCAAATACAGTTACTTCAACAACAGCAACTCGATAGGGAGAGGGAGTACAAGCAGCAACAACAGCAACAAGCAGAGGCTCAGCGGCAACAGGCGGAGGCGCATGCGCAGCAGCAAAGGCAACAAGCAGAGGCTCAGCGGCAGTAGGCAGAGGCGCATGCACAGCAGTTGGCAGTATTGTTAGAGGCAATCAATAGACGCCCCCCGCCCCAATTCCACTGTTTCCAGCCGCCACGGGGGACTGGTCGGAATACCTGGAGAGGTTTGAGCAGCATCTACTGTGTCATCAGGTAGGAGACGCAAGAACCAAGAAAGCGTTTTTTCTGAGCTGTGTGGGAAGTAAAGTGACTGGTTTATTAGGGAAGTTGTTCCCGGAAAAAGACTCAGTAGAGTGGAGCTGGGAGGAGATAAAAGAAAAATTGGACGCATACGTTAATAAAGTGCCACATGTAGTCGCGGCTAGATATAAGTTCTTTCAGTGTAGGAAAAGTGAGGGGCAAACACATAGTGAATGGATAACGGAGTTAGCAGGCCTGGCGCGGCATTGTCAGTTCAAATGCCCGTCATCGGAAAAAGAGACGTCATATGCAGAAACATTAATTAGGGACATGGTAGTCTTACACACGCCAGAAGATAAGGTCAGGTTTTTGGCGTTGCAGAGCGGAAATCCTTCGTTAGAGGAAGTGAGAAATTTGTGCAAGACGTACGAGACCACGTGCGAGACGGCCCGCCAGATCACGGCCGGGACGCGTGTGTGTAGTGTTAACACTAATGACTCGGCAGAAGGAAGTAGCTCAGATAGTGTTAATAGCTTAGGGAGTAACTTCAGCACGAGAGCGGTACGAGAGAGAAGAAACAGAGTTGGGAAAGATAGACAGAATACCCAGATCGGGGCAAGATCGGCAAAGCGGGGCAGTGACGTAAGGGAAGGAACAAAAGTGAACAGTTTCGAGAGAAAGAAGTCTTGCAGGGGCTGTGGAAAATATCACGATAGGGGCTCGTGCAGGTTCAGGGAAGCACGGTGTTTCTGGTGTAAAAGAGCGGGACACATCCAGGAAGTTTGTGAAAAGAAACGGCAGTCGGCGCGGAGCATAAGACAGGAAGAAGAAATGGAAATCGCCATGATAAGCGAAGTGATCAGTGGAGAAGGACTAAAGAAATTGACAGTGCAGGTCAAGTTAGGTAAACAGCCCGTAGAGTTCTTACTAGATACGGGAGCGGCGGTTACATTAATTAATTTGGACACTTCCCACCGATTAGGAGCACCCAGTTATTCAAGGGGGCAAAAGAGTCTGACTAGTTTTGGTAAAACACCCATTAAGGTGCTGGGCAGCGTGAGTGTACGGGCATCTTACAAAAGCAGACAGGCAGTGATAGAGGTGTTAGTAGTGGACCGATACGATGTGACAAATATCCTGGGGCTGGACTCGTTTGATAGATTGGGATTTGGAGTTGTGGACGAGATAAACCAGATATCGGACCAGGAGGAAGTTCAAATCATTAAGGATTTGGGGCTCGAGTTCGCGGAAGTGTTTTCACCCGGACTCGGAAAATGTAAAAATTTTCAGGCAAGAATCCAGTTAAAGGAGGGCCATAGACCGCGTTTCTACAAGGCAAGACCAGTGCCGTGGGCGTTAAGAGACAAGGTAAAAGAAGAGCTGACAAGATTACAGGAAGAAGGTGTGATAACACCAGTGGCTGCGAGTCAATGGACCACACCCTTGGTTTTGGTAAAAAAGTCCAATGGAAAGATCAGATTGTGCGGAGACTTTAAGAGCACAGTGAATCAGCAGGTAGAGGTAGAGAAATACCCAATACCTAAACCTGAGGACCTTTTCTTCAAACTGTCAGGTGGGCAGCGTTTTTCCAAAATTGACCTCAGAGATGCTTATTTCCAGATACCACTGGACTCCGCGGCAAGAGAGGTATTGGTGATTAACACACCATGTGGCCTGTTCAGATATAATAGGTTGCCATTTGGTGTAAATTCAGCAGCAGCAATTTTCCAACGGTGTCTCGAACAAAACACCGCGTCCCTGGATGGTTGCTGCAACTACCTCGACGACATCATCGTGACAGGTCGCAGCTTGGAGGAACACAAGCAAAACTTGAGGAAGCTGTTCGCGGTTTTGCAGGAGAACGGATTTAAAGTTAACCAGGACAAGTGCGAGTTTTTCAAAGAACGCGTGGTCTTTCTAGGACACGTCTTAGACCGCACCGGGATAGCCCCAACCCAGCAACACGTACAGGCAATCATACAGATGCCCCCTCCGGCAGATTTGAAACAATTACAAGCACTCTTGGGTAAGATGAATTATTATAACAAGTTCATAAAAAATTTCTCATCAATAGCAGCCCCTTTAAATCAGCTTAGGAAAAAGGGAGTCAAGTTTACCTGGTCAGAAGAATGCAGCAAAGCGTTAGACAAGTTGAAGAAGGAGTTACTGCGCACAGTTAAACTGAATCATTTCGTTCCAGGGAGAATCACAACGGTGGCAGCAGACGCATCGGATTACGGTTTGGGGGCAGTGCTGTCTCAGAAGGACGAGAAAGGGGTCGAAAGGCCGATCGCTTTCGTGTCAAAGACCCTAAACAAGCATCAACGGAACTATTCTCAGATCGAGAAGGAAGCCTTGGGGATTATTTTTGCAGTAAGAAAATTTAACGACTTCCTTTACGGCAGCAAGTTTCATATTATAACCGATCACAAGCCGTTAGTCCAGTTGTTTCACCCGGGGAAGAAAATCCCGGAATGTACGACAAAAAAGCTGCAGAGATGGGCTTTGTTCTTATCCGATTATGACTACCAGGTGCATTTCAGGAGCACGTCACAACACGCCAACGCAGATGCGTTATCAAGACTCCCCGCTGGCCCAGACCTGGAATTTGATACATCAGAAGAGGAATGTTTCCAGATGGACTTGGAAGATCTGGAAAGTTTAGTGGACTTTCCGCTCGAAGCTCGCACCATAGCGAAGGAGACAGATAAAGATCCGGAATTGCAACAGGTACGTCGTTTCGTCAGGGAAGGTTGGCCGCCGAGGATGCTAAGAAGCAACTCCGGTTGGTTCAATAAGAGGGACAGGCTTTCGTGCAAAGCTGGGGTATTGTTATTAACAGGAGACGAATTCACTAAGGTAGTCATACCTAGGAGTTTAAGACAAACGGTACTCAAACTTCTGCATCAGGGACACTGGGGAGTAGTGCGCACCAAGCAACTGGCGCGGCGGCATTGCGTGTGGAGAGGCATGAACTCCGACATCGAGCAGATGCTAAGAAGATGTGAAGCATGCCAACTAAATCAGAGTGCCCCCCCCAGAGATTTGACACCATGGCCAGAACCAGCAGAGCCGTGGGAGAGGGTACACATAGACTTTGCTGGCCCCTTTTGGGGGTCCATGTGGCTAGTGGTAGTGGACGCAAAATCCAACTATCCTTACGTGGTGGAAATGGGGAGCACCACTTCTTCGCAGACAATTCAAACGTTAGAAAGAATTTTTGTCACGGAAGGGTTACCCATTTTGGTTTCAGATAATGGTCCCCAGATCGCATCCCAGGAGTTTGCAAAATTTTGTAAAAGCAATGGTATTCAGCATATTTGCGCACCTCCGTTTCATCCACAATCCAACGGAGAGGCGGAGCGGTTTGTCAGAACCTTTAAGACGGCAATGGGGAAAGCGCGTGCAGCGGGAACGTCCAAGTCCCGAGCGCTCCTGAGGGTCCTGGCGACGTACAGGGTCCTGCCAGGCACAACGGGCAGGAGTCCAGCAGAAATTCTCCACGGCAGGCAGCCCCGAACCCTGTTATCACTCCTGAGCCCTGACGACCCACACAGAGCAGAAGGTACGGTCTCCAAGTTTAAGGTAGGTGACAAAGTTTACATACAGTCCCTTAAAAAAGAGCCAGCGCGGGTGCCAGGGGTGATACAGGAGGTTCGGGGCAGTAGGGTATACGCAGTTCGGACTATGGAGAGGCTGGTCACGCGTCACCAGGGGCAAATTAGGCCCAGAATAAACGGGAGCGAGGTAGACACTCGGCCATGGATCTCCCCAGAGGAATTCCACAAAAAAGTACTTAAGGAGATGATATATCCTTCTCAGGAGCCCACACTTGGAACATCAGCAGACGAGCAGACAGCCGCAGGCAGGTACGCAGGCGGAAGCAGCCCCCAGTAGCAGCAGCGAGCGCGCCAGTTCGACCAGATCGGAGATACGGCCCAGGAGGGCCAGCCGTGCGGTGCGATTTGCGCCGTATACGACGCATTTGGGCGCGGAGGGTGATGTGGTCGAACACGCGCCATTAAAGTTGCTTCCAGAAGTTAGTACCGGCACAGCTCAAGAGAGAGCGCCGATCAGCAACCCTACAGCTCCGTCACGCTCGGGCAAGCCTCGGAGCAGAAGGGTTCACCCTTATCGCGGAGCTGGCCGGCGGACCTTCACCCCGAGCGGGGTATAAGAGCGCTGCCAGGCGGGCAGTAGCGAGTCAAGGAGCGAGCGCCAGCGAGTTAATAGTGAAGTGTACAGTGCGACGTCGAGTGAATACGAACTAGGACTGCCCCAACGGAGAAACTGTAAACAACGCTACGCATACGGAACATCTACTGGAATATTGGTTGACTTGGCTTATGTTAGTGGATTTTCTATTGGATTGTGGAACAAACAGAATTTTAAGAAATTTTGTTGTTCTTTGTTGTTTTGGTCACAACACCACGCACACTTCAGATACGGACTCGAAATGGTTTCGGTGGAAAGATAATTAACCGGCGAATATGTAGGTTCCGAAGAGATGTGAATTTCGGTGTTCTTTTGCATTTTGCTACTAATGCAGACATCCGTCCACATGACTTTGTCAGCCGTAATATGATCCCACGGATATTACAAAATATGTCGTTATCTTGAATTTTGCGTAATGTATACGACAGAATAACTCATTATTGTTTTGTTTTGATTTTCCAGATTTAAATTATTGACTTCCAATAAATTACATGCCTCCAAACTCGAGTATAATAACGTTGGCTACTAATGCAATTACTATTATGAAATTATTGCTGATGCAATATGGAATTTTGTAAGGTAAGAAAAAAATATTTTTCCCCTATCTTTTCTGCCAGAAAAATCACTTTCCGCTAAACAAAATTATTTATTTGGCAATTTCTTAGTTTTGATGCATATATATGAGCGCAGCATAAGCATGTATATATTGCGCAGTATTCACTGTACCACTCTGATGTATCATTGAGAAACATTTTTTCGGTTGTATTAACTTTTTCTTCTTGTATTATAAATTAGACCCTCGGTGGTTCGTTGGTTGGTTAGCGTCCTCTCTTTTCACGGCGCAACTCTGGGTTCGATTCCCAACCGTACCAAAATAATAACTCTCCACTTTTTTTACAAATGTCCCAGTATCTATTGCTATGTGATGATGAGAAAGCCCACCTTAACGTTATGACAACCGGAACATACGGTAAAAGGATGTCTTCGTGCTAACCACACCACCATCCATGGCCAAGAGACCGAGTCACCGCTGGTCGGTCATGGCCCGTAGTGAGCAATAGGACACAGGACATGACTATAAATTGATTCCCAACTTTCACTTGTTTAATAAGTTTTTTTATTTGTTATATTTTTTTAAATTATTTGTTAGTTTCAGACTTTGGCTACAAAACCTCCCTCGCTGGTAATCTTTGAAAATGGTACTGATTTGCTGCAGATGTACATCAACTGCACAAAGAAGTACTCCAAAGTTACTGAAAGGTGAAATGTTTAAAATCATATTTTTACCTTTGATATTATTCTCATAATTAAAATTAAAACTGGAATTTTCCTCCTATTTAATCCTGCCATTTCTTGTTACAGTCATCGTACATCACTCTTACTCGTCAAAGCCAATTGCGCTTCAGACATCCATGCAAAATGGACAGATTTAAGCAGGTATAACTCTTCATCCTTTTACTTTCTACGCACTTACGTAGTAAAGTGAATGTATTTTATTGCTGCGGCGGAAATGTGCGACTTTTCGTCACAAAATCTCGTGTTGTCGGCCCTTGGTGTTAACCAAAATGTGAATAAAACTCGTTTGTTTATACAGTAAAGTACTTTCTCTAACACGTGTAGTCAGAACCCACGTTTTGTAGGTCCCTGATACCAAAAAATTGATTGACAATCTCTCGTCAGTGTTCAACGCTAGCTTATAAAACGTTCAGACGTTTTTTTCCATTATTGAAAGTTCTCTTTCCACCATGGTTTTCTCTTAAATTAATATTCTCCTATCGGTCTGGTCAAACTCAAAGACATGCGAGTTTAAGAGATATTTAGATTTTCAAGGGTACCTTACATGAAGCCTCAAATACATTTTTCAAAATTTGCTGTAAAATACTCAATTTTTTTTGAAATTTTAAAAACGTTTCCTAGGTTACCGTAAAGAACATTTAAAACTGGCAAAAGTCTAACTTCAGATGAAATCTGAATTTTCGAATATTTCGGTACATTTTTTTTGGCGTCTTCATACCACTTTAAAATTGAAGATAGACATTTTTTCTTGAATGAAATCTGTTCTTCAAAGACATCTTTAAATAAGTTCATTGACAATTTTTCGAAAATGATTAGTTTTCACGGAATTTTGCGTGAAATATAAACAATATTTAAACGATTATTTTCTCGAAAACGGCTCCAAATATTTTCGTGGGGTAGGGCATTGGGCGCATAAATAATGTTGCAGGCTCCTATTTCGGCGATTGATCGATTGATTGTTTAGTGATTCCGGGCACGTCAACTACCAGGGTCATTAGTCCCGTAAGCGCAACATGTTTTTGGCTCGTGAGGTGGCGGTAAACTTCCCCCGCTGTATGGCGAGATGCGGCGCAGATCTACCGTCGGCTAGCGGAGTTATCCCCAACCAGGTATTTCCCACCAGCGGGGCACCGCCCCAGCCAGGACAAACTTTTAGCTCCTGAAGGGTCTCTCGGCATGTGTGGCAGTGTAGTGCATGAGAGTGAGTCTGTGTGTAAAATGGATGATGATAGGACAAAGAAGAGGAAGGTGATATCGTGCGCGGTCCGTGGCCCGTTTGTTAGGGTACTGTTCCGGCATTAGCCTCGTGCCGATTTCGGCGAACTCTGTATTTTAGAAATTGCAAAAAAATAACGAGTAACTATGGCAAAAGTATTGACAGTGTTGCAAATACAAATACATTTAGTGAATAAAAAATATTCCTAAACTTCTTTATAAGAAAACATAAAGTCAGCAGAACATTGCACCTGCTACTCCTTCCAGCTACTTCTTCTCCTTCTTCCTTTTCTTCTTCGTCTATTTCTTCTTCGTCTATTTCTTCTTCGTTTCTTCTTCGTCTTCTTCTTCGTCTTCTTCTCCGTCTTCTTCTCCGTCTTCTCCGTCTTCTTCTCCGTCTTCTCCGTTTTCTTCTCCGTCTTCTTCTTCTTCTCCGTCTTCTTCTTCTTCTCCGTCTTCTTCTTCTTCTCCGTCTTCTTCTTCTTCTTCTTCTCCGTCTTCTTCTTCTTCTCCGTCTTCTTCTTCTTCTCCGTCTTCTTCTTCTTCTCCGTCTTCTTCTTCTTCTCCGTCTTCTTCTTTTTCTCCGTCTTCTTCTTCTCCGTCTTCTTCTTCTTCTCTGTCTTCTTCTTCTTCTCCGTCTTCTTCTTCTTCTTCTTCTCCGTCTTCTTCTTCTTCTCCGTCTTCTTCTTCTTCTTCTCCGTCTTCTTCTTCTTCTTCTCCGTCTTCTTCTTCTTCTTCTTCTTCTCCGTCTTCTTCTTCTTCTTCTTCTTCTTCTCCGTCTTCTTCTTCTTCTTCTTCTCCGTCTTCTTCTTCTTCTTCTCCGTCTTCTTCTTCTTCTCCGTCTTCTTCTTCTTCTCCGTCTTCTTCTTCTTCTTCTTCTTCTTCTCCGTCTTCTTCTTCTTCTTCTTCTCCGTCTTCTTCTTCTTCTCCGTCTTCTTCTTCTTCTTCTTCTCCGTCTTCTTCTTCTTCTTCTTCTTCTTCTTCTTCTCCGTCTTCTTCTTCTTCTTCTCCGTCTTCTTCTTCTTCTTCTCCGTCTTCTTCTTCTTCTTCTTCTTCTCCGTCTTCTTGTTCTTCTTCTCCGTCTTCTTCTTCTTCTTCTTCTCCGTCTTCTTCTTCTTCTTCTCCGTCTTCTTCTTCTTCTTCGTCTTCTTCTTCTTCTCCGTCTTCTTCTTCTTCTCCGTCTTCTTCTTCTTCTTCTTCTCCGTCTTCTTCTTCTTCTTCTCCGTCTTCTTCTTCTTCTTCTCCGTCTTCTTCTTCTTCTTCTCCGTCTTCTTCTTCTTCTCCGTCTTCTTCTTCTTCTTCTCCGTCTTCTTCTTCTTCTTCTCCGTCTTCTTCTTCTTCTTCTTCTTCTTCTTCTCCGTCTTCTTCTTCTTCTCCGTCTTCTTCTTCTTCTTCTTCTTCTTCTTCTCCGTCTTCTTCTTCTTCTTCTTCTCCGTCTTCTTCTTCTTCTTCTTCTCCGTCTTCTTCTTCTTCTTCTCCGTCTTCTTCTTCTTCTCCGTCTTCTTCTTCTCCGTCTTCTTCTTCTTCTTCTTCTTCTCCGTCTTCTTCTTCTTCTTCTTCTCCGTCTTCTTCTTCTTCTTCTTCTTCTTCTCCGTCTTCTTCTTCTTCTTCTTCTTCTTCTTCTCCGTCTTCTTCTTCTCCGTCTTCTTCTTCTTCTTCTTCTTCTCCGTCTTCTTCTTCTTCTTCTTCTCCGTCTTCTTCTTCTTCTTCTCCGTCTTCTTCTTCTTCTTCTTCTCCGTCTTCTTCTTCTTCTTCTTCTTCTTCTCCGTCTTCTTCTTCTTCTTCTTCTTCTCCGTCTTCTTCTTCTTCTCCGTCTTCTTCTTCTTCTTCTTCTTCTTCTTCTTCTCCGTCTTCTTCTTCTTCTCCGTCTTCTTCTTCTTCTCCGTCTTCTTCTTCTCCGTCTTCTTCTTCTTCTCCGTCTTCTTCTTCTTCTTCTCCGTCTTCTTCTCCTTCTTCTTCTTCTTCTTCTTCTCCGTCTTCTTCTTCTCCGTCTTCTTCTTCTTCTTCTTCTTCTTCTTCTCCGTCTTCTTCTTCTTCTTCTTCTCCGTCTTCTTCTTCTTCTTCTTCTCCGTCTTCTTCTTCTTCTTCTTCTTCTTCTTCTTCTCCGTCTTCTTCTTCTCCGTCTTCTTCTTCTTCTTCTTCTCCGTCTTCTTCTTCTTCTTCTTCTCCGTCTTCTTCTTCTTCTTCTCCGTCTTCTTCTTCTTCTTCTTCTCCGTCTTCTTCTTCTTCTTCTTCTTCTCCGTCTTCTTCTTCTTCTTCTTCTTCTCCGTCTTCTTCTTCTTCTCCGTCTTCTTCTTCTTCTTCTTCTTCTTCTTCTTCTTCTCCGTCTTCTTCTTCTTCTCCGTCTTCTTCTTCTTCTCCGTCTTCTTCTTCTCCGTCTTCTTCTTCTTCTCCGTCTTCTTCTTCTTCTCCGTCTTCTTCTCCTTCTTCTTCTTCTTCTTCTTCTCCGTCTTCTTCTTCTCCGTCTTCTTCTTCTTCTTCTTCTCCGTCTTCTCCGTCTTCTTCTTCTTCTTCTTCTCCGTCTTCTTCTTCTTCTTCTTCTCCGTCTTCTCCGTCTTCTTCTTCTTCTTCTTCTCCGTCTTCTTCTTCTTCTTCTCCGTCTTCTTCTCCGTCTTCTTCTTCTTCTTCTTCTTCTTCTTCTCCGTCTTCTTCTTCTTCTTCTTCTTCTTCTTCTCCGTCTTCTTCTTCTCCGTCTTCTTCTTCTTCTCCGTCTTCTTCTTCTTCTTCTTCTTCTTCTTCTTTTTCTTCTATAAAGCTGCTGTTGACATCTTCTTTTGGCATACTTCTTAGTCTTACCCCTACCACTAGTAATTTGTCATCTGCATATTTCTGTAACCTTGGAGGCAAAGAGATGGGGTTCCAGAAAAGGGATAAACTATGTATTGAGGAAATTAGGCAATAAAAATTTTAATTTTTTTAACAAAATAAAAATTCTAAATATACTCAAATTTTTGAAAATTTTGATGATAGAAGTTGCTTGTGTTACTTGTTTTGTTCATTTTGTATTGTACTTAAATTCATTCTGTTACGTTTTGTAGAGTGTAAGGTTTTTCCATTTTATAGAGCAATTCTAGATAGAATATTTAAAAAATGGTTTGTGAAACAGAATACAAATATCCTCAAAGATTCTCTCAAGTTATTGCGTACATTGAACAGTTTACTGAAGCTCTAGGAAAGACAAAATACATTAACTAAATGAGAAATAAGATTAATGGTTGTATTTTGCTTAATTATCAGAAAGAGGCCCATTTCTTGCTTAGGGGGACTTAGGTCCTTAAGATGAGTCCCTGATTGAAGGATGAATAAAAATCACTATTGATAAAAATTGAATCCAATTTGAATCTACAGCAAAAGTGTGTTACCATGTTATTTCTTTTGGTTGGTTATTTTTGTTGCAGATGTTACTAGTGCAGTGCAAATTCTCAAAAGCACCTGGGATCACTGCACTCAACATTTGCAATTCGTCTGTGTTTATCATCTCATCAAAATGTCTGTGCACCAGTTGTGTCAAAGAACATATTTAATCAAAAGATTCTGAATCCAACCCAAATCCAAAAGGTTTTCAGAGAAAATTACTTCTCACAATAATTGTAATTGATCAATCTTCAAGCTCATTCTCACATAACTGATTTTTTAATGACACTAATTCTCTGTGCCCTGATATAAACTGGTTGTTATTACATAATAACAACAAATACAAGCATATTTTCATACACACTCCTGAAATAGTCACATCATTTCTGGTCTTTACATCATTTTCATTGAAATTTCTTAATATTTTATTCTCGTGTTTAACAAATTGTAACTGCTAGTTATAATTTGATTTAGAAAACCTCAAACTGACTTCTTTAGATGCAATACATCTGTGAAGGAAATGTTGAGAAGTTCTATCAAAACGAAAATTGAATATGTAGAATTTATAGAGAATTGTTTGAAGAATAATAGGATGATAGAACTTTGCCATTGCATGTAGTTGATTGACCATGTTTATCCACTTTACTTCCATCCTTTCTCCCCTCAAATATCCACATTTGGTTCATTGAACATGAAAAGTTGTTCTTAAGTTGTCTTGAAAATTAAGTGCTCACAACAAAGCACAGAAATGAACAGTTTTATGATTTGTGTGGATTAAAATTGAATTGCAAGAAGACTAGCATTAACTTTAGTTGGCAATTTGTGTATATGTTATAATACTTCTCAGAATAGTATCATCATAATTATAATTATCTTCAGAGTATTTTAAAGATCCAAATGTCACTCTCTACTGAAAAATGTGTAATGTTTCATAGGGGTCGATCAAATTATCTGATCAGCTCACAGAAGCAAAATAGCAATTAACAGTTGATGCAGGGCACACAGAAACAAAATAAATTTGACTTTCACCAGAGACTAGTAATTGATGCTCTATGTTTAAAAGTTTTCATTGGCAAAACTGCTCAGAACTACTCAAGTAAATGGGTCATTTCACATATAATTACTAGGGTTGTGTAAAAACGTCTGTATTATATATACTTTTACTTGGAAAAAGCATAAATTATTTGTTATAAAAATTGTAGTGATCTTTTCAGACAATAACATTGATTATTTTATTAATGATTGACAGTCTGTTGTTCAAACGAATAACATTAAAACATTTATCTGTGCACACATCATTACAACATACATAGGTATAAAATATGTTGTTTTCTTATTTTAAAATTCAATCAAAGAATGCCAAAAGAATGCCAAAATGTAGTATAGATAACATATAAAATAAGTATAAAAATCTATTTGCATCAAATGAATTGCAGTCTGAAGACTAATAAAATGTGTATAGAAAGCAAGTATGACTATTTGAGTAGGGAAAGGTACTGGAACAATTGTAACAACTGGTATTAATTATTTTTGTTTTATTTTACATCTGATCTTTAAAAATCCTTGTTTAAGAAACATTGTAGCGTGGTATTTCTTTGATGCAAAATCAAAAAAAAAAAAAAAAAAAAAAAGATTAGAAATTCTAAATTATTATAAAACCCTACATGTAATTATGTAGACCTTTGGTTACTGTACACAGTGCGGGAGTTAGACAATGTTGGGCCCGGAGCAATGCTGAAACACAGCCCCCTGCCCCTCCCTTCAAAAGGTGAAAGTTGCAGCAAGAAACTATACGAATTATTTTATTTCAACAAAAGTTATGTTTAAGCTAGAAGAAGTGTTTGGAAATATATTTTAAATAGTAGTTTTAAGTAAAAGAATTTTGTAATCAAATAATACAATTTCCACAGTGAGCTTAAAAAAGCTTAAAAAAAATTGTTGTGTTTAGTTAATGTTTAATAAAATCACTTGTTAAATACATGATAAATAATAAACATGAATTTCAGTAAAACCTATTTTAACGTTAGCGTTCTTTCATTCATTTCATAGCGTCCTACTTTACAAGTAATTACTATAATTAAGTACATAAAGTAAAACCTTAATTGGAAAATTTTATGAAATATCAGACTGCTGTACAGCACCTTTCAAAATTATGATGACGATTTCCTCGACTTCTAATTTCTTTTTCAACTGTTTAGTAATTTTTCCCCATCAATTCCATCATTGGGCCTCTTGATTTGTGAGGCCCTGGGTGATTGCCCGGTCTGCCCATGCTTATCGCTAGCACTGTCTGTACAGTATTTGAAAATTAAATGTTATGCTTTATTTTTATATGGCGTAGTATCAGGTTACCTATATTATAGTATTAGGTTTTTATAATGATTTCTTCATGAAAAGAACCAATTTTGAAAATCATGGCAGTTTATATAATTGAGAAGTGATGTAGGTATATCACTAGGAATTTATTTTAGCCATTCCGCATGACAGTGGGTAGTTCTGAGTCTTGTGTCCTTCACCACATAATATGACTGATGTCATCCCATTAGTTGTTTTTTCTTCTGTACAGCATGTGTATGGCTACTCTGAAAGGAAACTTTTAATATTATGTGCAAATGTGAATCCTCAGAATTAGTTTATATGACATATATAATGTAAGTATTAAAAAGGGAATATAATAGATGCTAGATTATACATAAATAGATTTCAAGCGATTAGCTCACCAATGAGAAAGGTAATCCTCAATTATGAAAATACTACGTACTTTGTTATGGTTTACCGTTATGTTTAAACCACCGTATAATGTACTGAGGTGGCATGCTGATGAAGGAATGACTTGCATGATGTTTTCTTGACATGAATGGATGTTTTACATTCTTTATCAAAGAATATCTTATAACAATTTTGAAAGGAGGAAGTTAAAACAAACTCAGTACATGTGTCATATTGTGAGCAAAAAAATCATTTGAATGTGTTGAAGTCTTAGAGACGAAGGAATAAATATTTCTTTGAAACAAATAATTTGTCTAAACTGGTATTGTGGAATGTAACTACATTATCATTAAATGCAGATACAAAACATATTTCATGGGAGAGGGGGTAATTTGTTTCAATCCTCTCACATTGATAAGTTTGAATAAATAACAAAATCAAATTGTTAGCTTGATATCTTAAAAAAAGTGTTGATAATGTAAATAATTCTTTGGAATATGATGTGATCAATGTGTGATAATATTTTTTCAAGAGATTTAGTAAAAGTATAATACAGTTGGATTTTCATGGGGGATGGCCCCCATGATTATTCCTCCCTGGATTCGTCACTGAGCAATATACTGCACACTTAGATATTCAATGCGATCACAACAGAGTATTTACCTCTACTTCAAATGATTCTTGAGTGCGACAATGAAAACATTTTTTAAATAAATTTGGATCCTGAGAGCCCAGTAAACAGGCTATTATAATATTGCCAACTGTCATAAGAAATGTAAGATTATGGGAGTTTTATTCCTTTTAGAAACTTTCTGGAACATGGGTATTGGAAATCTTTGGTGGAAATTTGGGCATATCCCATGAAACCCTAAAACCACCAGGGTCTTGCTAGACAAAATAGTTCATAATATGTATTACTGGGTATGTTACAGAGGTTTGAAGACATAGTAAAAACACAAAAACAAATTCGATTTTTTCATCCGAATGGCCTAACGTTTCTCTTTTAGACTTGGGTAATTATAACCATCAAAACCTTTCCAATTATTCTACTTAATTATATTTTTCAGATGAAATGTACAAAGGCTGCAATAAATTTGCCTCAATAGATTGCTACAGACCACAAAATTATTAACGTTTTCTTCAGTTCCGGAATTCATACCCTCTTCTTTGACAGTGAACAGTTGAATAATGAGTAAAAGAAAATGTGTGGTGTTTACTGCATTTCATGACCAGGAATGTAGCACCAGTTATAGAGAACATAGCAAATGAGAAACAGATTTGATTATCCAGAATTTTTATAGGAACAGCAGTCAACAACAAAATAAGATACTTTGACAGTCCAGCTCAAGAGGCAATATTACAAAACTTAGAATTTTCGTTGTTGCTTTTTGGAACTAGGCTGTCGATACATTATCTTAATCCTCCACTTTTCTGGAATTAGCAATACAAGGGCGCAAAAATCTTGGGCAGACAGTAGTTTCTTTCATGAAACCCTGCCTGCTGTGATCTGGGCCCTAGATTTTTTTGGTTGGGTGGGCCCTTGCAAGCCTACATCTGAATCTGTATCAGATGGCTGTACCTGAAGTCGAAGATGTTATTGTGGATGTGTTCACAGCGTATGCTTCTCAGTATTACAACATGGAGTGATATAATGCATCTAGTGTTTTTTTTACCAGAGATAGACTACTGAACTTCCTCAGTATTATAATCTAGAAATATTAGTATTAATATTAGTATTTTCCTACACTGTTCTACCTCAGTTTTCCTCCTTGTTCCCTTTTCCTTCCTTCTTCCATTCTTTCCTCCTCCTCTCCCTCTTCCCCGTTCTTCTTCTTTCTATTCTTCTTCTTCTTTTTCTTCTTTTTCTCCCCTCCTTCTTTCTGTTTCTTCTTCATTCTTCTTTACCATCATCACTATAATTTTTAATATATTATTTTAATTATTTTGTAAATGAAGACACTGAACATTGTAAAATGAATTTTACCCTTCATTGAAAATACAATTAAATTTTCAACTGGCAGCTACAAAATACTCAAAACTAAGAATATTAAATCATCGTTACAGCAAAAATTATTAGTGATGGATTTCAAAGTTCAAAATGGAAATTCAATTGGATTTTGTATTTCTGAAACAAACCCTTTTGAGTTAATCAATGTCTGTTTCAATTTTGAGTGTCAAATTGTACTGTGGTATTTGCTGAAATTACCGTCGCATGACCCACAGACTGGTATCACGTAGCTTCATCCAATGCAAGAAAGTATTAATCGTCAAAATTGTTGCCTCATTTTAGAAGCAATTGAGTATTACATATTATCAAGATACAGTGTTTGGATGTGCATCTTCGGTTGATATGCATATGAGTAAAATTAGCACGCAATAGTAGATTTATGTGGTGTTTCAAATTGGTGTAAAAAGTATTGAATATTTTACCGTAGATATATATCCATATTTTCCTTTCAATATTTCTAAAATTTAGGTAATTAATTTGCCAATATTTTTAAGTTTTCTAATTATTGTTATTAATGCTGATATTATTGCTAAAAAATGGACACTATGTTTGCAAAATTGTAGCCTAAATTAAAAAGAAAAATTACCGGATAAAATTGAGAAATCATTTGAGAAATTAATTGATAAAATTGGGCCCATTTTAATTTTACTTTGCAAATTCAATTGCAAAGACTTTTTTCCTGATACAACATGCTGATTTGTACTTCAAGAGATTTTCGAAGTATCCAGGAATCATTCAAAATTACTTAACATCATTCACTGGCTAGTATCTTTAGCAATATTCGTTCACCACTACTTTTGGAATGAGGAGGTTTATTGAGGTTCTGCATGTGCTGATTATTGAGCATTATTACTGTAGTTGCAATAGGGGTGATTCACATAACTACACCATTACCTTAAGCTATGTTCCCTTTTCAAAAACTACAAAATTCTCTCTCCTAAAAGAATATTTTGAATGGATTTCAAGAATTATCGGGTTGTCTATATAATTTTAAATATTACTCATCCGAGTAATTATCTTTTATTTAAGGAACTTTTGTATATTTGATATTCTCCAAATTCCCTACCATTGTTTATAGATTTATTGTCTTGATTTGCTTCTATAGAAATTAGTGTTTGGTTGTTTTTTGTCATAGAGATTGTCAAAATGTGAATGAAAAGATCTCCCTTGACCCATAGTGTAATGTTCGACTTATTACATTTGGAGTTAACTGTTTTATGTATTTGTTATGAGTTGCATGATGAATGTGTCGCCGTTTATAGCCAAGAGTGTTTTGTCTCAACTAGAACATTCTGCGCCGTTGCTGTTTTTATTCAGTCTGGCTCGATCAGTCGATCGGTGCACATCATGTTGGGATGTTTGAGTTTGTGATTTGTCGAATAAAGCATTGTTCAACTTGAAATTGTGTTTCATCATTGGAGTGTTCCTAAATTAAGCGCTGAACCTCTAACATGTAATTTGAAGATTTTGACATTAAAAAGCATTATTGACAGCATTCTTGCTGTATCTCTTCCATTGTTTCTAGTGTAAGTGCCTGCTGTGCTAGCCTGTTCCTACAAGGAAAATCTGCAAGTTTCTTATAACGGAGTCACAACGCCGCCACTTTCGAATTTTCGTCATTATCTGAGTGTGTCAGTGTTCAACAGTATTTTTTTCCAGTGAATAACTGTTGTGGAATCGAAAGCAGATGATCAACCACAAAAGTTTTTACATAGTTACTGTGTGTGAAACTGAGAAGGCCAGCTTGAGGACACTTAGACATGAACTCAATAAAAATCTTTGGCAAAATTATAATATATGTATTAATTCATTTCTAAAATAGTTTTGATTTTGGTGTTTGAAAATGAAAAAATTCTAACACTTCTTGACATTATAAAACTATATTCATTTCAATATATTTTTCTTACAATAAATTTTTTTGCTTACAACATATTTTGGTTTTGAAAGAATTGATGTTCTTTAAAAATATTGCAAGTAGATCATGGTTCCCATATTTTTAAAACCTAAAAACGGGACATTTTAATTTTAATGTCAATGATAAAAGGCCATTAAATACTATTATATACTTAAGTATGGATATTTCTGATTAGCAAATAAATAAAAATGTATAAGTTACATGCTGTACTAGTGCAGCATTTATTGAAATTTTTCTGAAGAACGGATTTTCTTCAGTAAGTCTTATTATCACTAATCATTTGGTAGAAGTTTGCACCAGTCTGATTAAAGTTCATCTTCACAATAGCCTTCAAAGTTTGCACTGAAAGAGTGCTTTTGTCATTTGTCCACTCATCATTCATGTATAAAACATTCTCGTTCGATGGGGACTTAGTTCCAGGTAGATACCAAGAAGAAATTCCAACATTCTCAAAAAATTTGAATATGGCATATTTTTCACATTAAAATGTGAAATAATATCTACTCAGCAATTGTTAGGTGATATTCTTTCCAAATTCAAATTTTTGATTATTTCCAGAGATATGTATTGTTTAATGTACACATTCATTTAATGTACACATACTCATCATACAGGCTAGTACTATCTATTTTCGATAAAGGAGCCACATTCTGAAAGAAATCTTCAGTCCTTTCGATACTCTTCCAGTGAGGTATCCCTGCCTTAAGTATTACCCAACCCTCGCAAGTTATCAATAGGTGCAATCCATTTGTTGAAATATTCAGCTGCAATTTGGTAAAATGTATAGACATACTTTTTAAATTTTTCAACCTCTGATGAAAAAAACCTCTCCTTTTCCAATTTACTAAGAACATACGTGACAACAGGTTTTGAAGCAATCTTCAACTTAGGAAATTAAATTAACTTTTAAATCATTTAAAACAGAAATTACCTCAAAAACTGTAATTATTTTACTCTTTGAACTGTTTAGTGAAAAATTGGTGCTTGATTGTGCAAAAAAATACCACCATGCTTCTGATAGTGGAGTTTCAAAAAATGACTTAATAATAATTAGGCGTTTATTTTGAGATTCAAAATATGACTTCTGAAGAAGACTTACATAGAAGATGTTCTATTGGAAGGAGTAAACAAGATATCTGATTTTGTTGTACCCTAAAACTTGCTTGTACTCTTGGTCCACAAATTCTTAAATTTCTTTGAGAGATTCTACCCATACTGTACAGACATAGAAGTATGAATATATTTGAGAAACAATGCCTTCAATGTCTACAAGAAGAACATAAGAAGCCACCTAGATAGTATTGTGAAGTATGTAAGAGGAACACCCAACCCCGAATACATTGCACCCTAAATTTCATTTCAGTTTTGTGAAGATATTGTTGATGCCTTTTGTATGTATAGCTCAAAAATTTCAGTTCATATTATCAGCACAAAGAGCTATTGCTTTATATCATTTAACACAGAAATTAAAAAATGTAATTATTTGCCCATGAACTCTCTGAACTGTTAAGTGAAAAATTGATGCTTGATTGTGCAAAAAAATACCGCCATGCTTCTGATAGAGGAGTTTCAAAAAATGACTTGTTAATAATTGGGCACTTATTTTGAAATTCAAAATATGACTTCAGGGAGACGAACATAGAAGACAAATGATTGCAGGGAGTAAAGCAAGCCATCTGGTTTTCCTGTACCCTAAAACTTGCTGGTACTTTTGGTCCACAAATTCACAAAATTCTTTGAAACTTTCAACCATTACTGTACAGACATAGTTGTATGAATATATTTGAGAAACAATGTCTTCAGTGTGTATGAGAAGAACATCAGCAGCCACCAGGATAGTATTGTGAAGTACGTGAGTGGAACACCCAACCCTAAATAAGTCTTAAATTTCATTTCAGTTTTTTGAAGACTTTGTTGATGCCTTTTCTAGATACACCTCCAAAATTACAGTTTGTGTTATCTGCATAAAGTACTATTGCTTTAAATCATTTAACACAGAAATTAAAAACTGGAATTATTTGACCATGTACTTTTTGAACTGTTAAGTGAAAAATTGGTGCTTTGAAGTGCGAAAAAATACCGCCATGCTTCTGTTGGAGGAGTTTCAAAAAATGACATAATAATAATTAAGCATTTCTTTTGAAATTCAAAATATGACTTCAGAAGAAGACTTACATAGAAGACGTTCTACTGGAAGGAGTAAACAAGAAATCTGATTTTGCTGTACCCTAAAACTTACTTATACTCTTGGTCCACAAATTCTTTGAGACTTTCTACCCTTACTGTACAGACATAGAAGTATGAATATATTTGAGAAACAATGCCTTCAATGTCTACAAGAAGAACATAAGAAGCCACCTAAATAGTATTGTGAAGTACGTGAGCGGAATAATCCACACCAACTAAGTTGTGTCCTAGACTTCATTTCAGTTTTGTGAAGACTTTGTTGATGCCTTTTCTAGATACACCTCCAAAAATTACAGTTCATATTATCTGCACAAAGAGCTATTGCTTTAAATCATTTAACACAGAAATTAAAAACTCTTATTATTTGTCCATATACTCTGAATTGTTAAGTGAAAATTGGTGCTTGGTTGTGCAAAAAAATACCACCATGCTTTTGAAAGAAAAGTTTCAAAAAAGACTTAATAATAATTGGTCATTTATTTTGAGATTCAAAATATGGCTTCCGCGGGTAATGTTCGATCGTGGGGAAAAATACCAGCTATCTAGTTTTGCTGTATCCTAAAACTTGTTTGTAATGTTGGTCCACAAATTCACAAAATTCTTTGAGACTTTATACCTCTACTGTAGAGACATAGAAGTATGAATATATTTGAGAAGCAATGTCTTGAATGTCTATCAGAATGTCTATTAGAAGGACACCTGGATAGTATTGTGAAGTATGTGAGTGGCACTCCCAACCCCAAATAAGTAATGCCCTATATTCCTTTTCAGTTTTGTGAAGATTTTTTTGATGCCCTTTCTAGATGCACTTTCAAAATTACAGTTCGTGTTATCTGCTCAAAAATCTATTGTTTTTGCATCTAAGTTCACATTTTTCTCACATGCAGTCATGAGCATTACAATGGTTTCTGAATTTTTTCCAGGCAAAGATTTAACACCCAGCATTTTAACTTGAATTCCCTCAGAAGAGTTAAAGTGCTTGAGAAGCAATGTAAATATTTTTGTGTGTTTATAATTTCATGCATTCATCATTATTGAATTAGTTTGCTTTCTTTAAGCTTGTTTTAATTCAGAAATCGCAAATGGGGTTAAAATCTTTAGTATAATTACCTCGGCTTTGCTATGGCCACACCCAAATTTTCTTTCTAAAGTACGCTGGATAAGTGAGGAAGTACAATCCATGGATCTGAAAGATTGTGCTAGACAGTACAATGAGCAACCACTCCTTAGGCAGCTTCTAACGCCATTTTTATCACAAAAACTTTCACTTTTAAAATATTTCATCAATGTCATGTTCAAAGACGCACTTGCACGCACCATTCTTTTATTTTTTTCACTATTAAGATATTGCAATAGATCCGATCTTCCCACATGGCATACACTGGAGGTAGATGAACACTTATTGCAACGAACATCTGAATCATAAATTGTTTTTTTATTATATGGATGTTCCTTATGTAGCTCACTATTAAAAACACACTTCCACTTTGATAATGACATATTATATTTACGTGTTTTATTACTCTCATCCTACAATGACACTGCAATATTTCACAAATTCTGACCTCAATTGTCTTCTATGAGTGTCACAACTCTAATGAATTTGCAAATACTAATGAGAAAGTTCAGATTGTTGAATTTATTTGTAATGGTATCGATAGCAATTAATCATTTACAACCTCAAAGGATGGGATAGTTCATTTTCTCTTCCTAGAACCTCCACTGAATCTCTCCCTTCTTTATTTCAACAGTCTGTGAAACAGTCTTGTTGCGTGGTATATAAGCGTATGATCTACACTTGCTCACTTTTTATAAAATAATGCAAATCGTGCAATTTTATAAACTAATACAAAAACATTATGATACATTTAAAGTTGTTGGGTTACTTAATGTTGATTAGGCATTGTGACAAAAATGTAGGATATATGATGGGTCAATGAGCCTAATGTTAAAGAAAAAGAGAAGTATTGTATATTAATTGGGACAGCAATACTGATTTAGGGAACTAAATATAAGAATCCAAGGTAAGAGATCAAGGTAAGAAATGAATAAGAAAAATGCTTAGTGTCAAACAGAAAGGTGACGGAAAAAAGTCGAAACAACATAAAATAATTCTGAACCACAAAAGTAGGCCTACTCATGATCAACAGTTGAGTCATTGTTGTTCATAGCGTTCAATGAAATGTCCTCCCTAAAAGGAGAAAAGTAAGATTTGAGAATATTGTGAAAAATATTCTGTACGCATGGTGCGAGAGCAATGTTGCGATTAAGTATTGCAGTCAAGCAAAGAATTTAATTTAAAGCGATAACATTTCAGAATCCTCCACGAAGTATTTCCTTCTTTCCTTCCTTGATATATTCTGCACCCCCCTCCGTCTTATTACGAGATTGCTATGGGTATCTGACACTGCCTATAGGGCAAACTGAGATTAACCTTAGGACATTTTTCAACCTGGGGGTCGCAAATCAATAATGAAATCTTTTTGTGAGAAAAAATCATTTTTTATATACTTATAATAAACATTTTACGTGCAGTAATACACATGAAAAGAAAAGAAAGAAATGGGATGGTTACATTTGTTTTTCATTTAAAATTGTCTCCGTGCGTGGATGTACACACAAAAGCAAATTGTTTTCGAGTCATAAAAGACAATTCCTATATTTAGGATCTTAGCACAACCACGGACAAAAGACCCTTCTTCCTGAGATAAGGAGTGTCGAAAGGGATTAATATTTTCAATTCTTCTGTGACTAAATTTCCATTGTTATGTCGCCAAATCTTCAGATGTACATTTCAGTTGCAGCATTTTTTCAGCAGACATTTTGATGAGCTAGGTGTGAATTTCAACTGGTAACTTAGCAGCTGCAACATTTTCACTGAACGGATTCAATATCGATCTCTTTGAGAAATCAATTTTATCTTTCAGTAATACTCTGTTTTAAAATCAGAGTGTGTCAGTTACAAATTCAATTTGCACTTTTTGCCCATTTGCAAATCAAATATATGTAACAAAACAAAAAAAATCAAGATTATGGCAGCCTGGCAACATTTCCCATTGATATTACTATCAAAGTCTATAAAATTATAAAAGTGACAAGCGTGGTTTTGTTGTATATTTTACGTTACACTCTGAATGATTTGGTTACATAAATGCACTCTGTTTTTCTGCAGTCTGCAGCATTGGATGTAGTCAGTATACAAACAAAATATGTCATACGTAAATTTCTTATTCGACAAAGATGCAACACTTACGTACTATGCATCTGAAGAATTAAAAAAAATATGAGGTATTTATGAATCTAATATAATTGATGTTTTTTTGATGATTTGATGTATTTTTAAATGCCTGCAAAAATACGTTTTGATTGTGTAGTAAAACTGACTGTCATGTAATGCATTTCCTTCATATTATGTATATTCTGAATATATTTCTGTTCTGCCCTGGTCATCAAAGTTATTAATTAACAGGAGAAATCATTTTAATTCTATTGTGTTAAAAATAAAGTTATATTTCTGTATTTACTGTGGTATATTTTTAGCAGTATGTTTCTTAAGTTCTGTATACAGATTAAGGGTTACTATGATTTGAAGATGAGTAATGCATGTATTACTTGCATTAAAGGTCCTTGTGTTGTTAAATGCCCTTATTAAATAAATTGTGTAATCTTTCTTTGATAGGAGTTTTTTTCTTCTCTGGAATTAAACCCTAATAAACATTCCTCCATACTCCTACAATTCCTTCAAAACATTGTCTAGATTTAAGTAGCATCTTGATATTACATTGATCAATAAAACTCCCTTTTTTATGCACATTTGCACATTTGCTACTCACATTTATTTCTTCTTAGAGGAATTTTCAAAGAACTTACATCAATGGTAAACACTGGTTTGACATTTTTCATTTATGCTCAGTTTAAATTTTTAAATATACATTTTTCAAGAGTCAAATTTCATTGCACATTTCCTTTTTCATAGTTTCTCCAATATTTTTTTCATCTACACTGTTCCAAAACAATTCCATTCAAATTATCCTAAAATTGACACTTTTCATCCAAAATGGATCAAATCATTCCTCCCAAAAGATAAAAAGTATTTTCTGTACAACAATGTGGGTGAAAATCAAATTTAGCCCTAACTCAAATTTTAAAAATTATTTTACGTAATTTAATAAATTAAAAATTTCAAAGCTGTGGGCTCTCTTTCACTCATATTATAATATGTAAATGGGTTTAAAATGTGTAAAAAATCCCCTCAAAATGAAAATGCTTTAAAGTTTAGGCCTTTTTTCAAAACTACATTTTTTCCTGTTGTTACGTGCTTCAATCAGATTGTAGACTTCCATTTGGATTGTTGTCAACAAAACACATTGAAATTCCTATGATGTTAGTGTTAAAAAATGTGATATTTAATATATTCAAGTGCCATATCAAAATATTGTTTACAACATTTGGTCAATAAAAATTCACTGATCTCTTTCTGGGCTAAGAATTCAATATAAATTTATTGGAATATATAGTTTGAAATAACTAACTTTAATATGAATATAACCATTATTTTATTTATTACCATTATTATTTCATTATCACATGAAAAAGAAAAAAAATATATATGTCGTATTCCTAGTTACAAAGATACAATTCAAATAACTACGTAATAACGTATTTTCTAAATAATGTACTACATCAAAATAATTCACTAAAGAGCAGCAACAATTGGAGATTGATTTAATGACAGAAAAATTCATAACTTTATGTGAACTGTGAAGAAGTACAATTTGTATAAGGAATCTTCAGCTCCAAATTTCTATACTACAATAATTAAGTTGAATTATGGTAGCAGCGAACGTTGTGGGCAAGGGTTTACAATAGAAAATATTTGCTTCTGTGCAATAAAAAGTATTTGCAAAGGCAAGTGAGCTACAGCTCGGCACCTATTCCTTATTATGCCACTCATGAAGATATTGACTTACTGCCAAGAAAAGATGAAAAATGGGGATTATTAAATTATAATTTGAAAAACTGTATTCCCCTTTGAGAGCAAGAAAACGTGCTCAGATAATGAAATTATATTTATGTTGACATGCAAAACAAGGGGCCATCTCGGCTATTGCTCGGTGAATGAACGGATGAAAAAGCTGCACTAGATTAGGGGTCATTCGCCCAGAGGTTAAAGTTCGTTACAGACACATTTATTTGTTTAGAATTATATAGTTTGAATAGAAACTAATCTATTAAATATCATTATGAAAATCAACATTTTCCTTTTTGATGCTCAGTATAATTTTGTTACCTTAGCATCAATCAATTGCACACTATTCATTTCTAATGAAGTATGTAACTGCTTAATTGAAATGGAAAATTGCATTAAATTTTTTTCTTCTTTTGTATACTATTAATTACTTCCCTTTAGTTACTATTAATTACTATCCTACTATTAAATACTACTAATAATCATACTTAATGTTTCCTTTTTCTTGGCCAAATGCCCAATTGGAAAAGAATCTGAAAGATGAGTAAATAATGTCCCTTTGGTCTGTACAGTATTTCTACTCTCTGAGCTCGCAGTTTCGGGTACGAAGAAATTCAGTCGACTGCAATATACCACAAATTAATATGGTGCACTTAAAAAAAATGAGAAGTATGAAAAAATACCAGATAATAAATAATATAAAGTTTTATATTTCCTTACTTACGGATTTTTACTCACATTTTAGTTTTTTAGAGTGCCACATAAGTTCATATTTACATTTTATTGTAGTATATAATTATAATGTGGCACTCCAAAAAATTACCTCTGCTTCTGGGTCAACATCTTGATCAGGTTTTTTGTCCAGTTACCCTGATCCTTTAAACAAATGCTGAAATGCCTCTTGTTTTGTTTCTGGACATAAATGTAACTTCATTATGTTGCACATCTTCTAGAATTCAGTGGAAAATATAGTTATTCAAATCATTGTTTTCCATGTTGTGGTAGGAAGTATAATTCCTTCAAGGACGTGATGAGGGATAAGAGCCCAAATCTGTAGCGTTTCATTCACATCACGTTTTAGAATTCTGAGTTTCTTAAGCAGTGACCTAACACTATTTAGTGATAGACTCAAACACTTCCTCAATGCAAATAATATCCTTACAAATGCACAACATGGCTTCAGGAGTAATAGATCCACAGATGCAGCCATCTTCTCCTTTTTAAATGACATACTTGTTGAACTAAATCAGAAGGAAATTCCCATTGGCCTTTTCTTAGATTTGTCAAATGCCTTTGACATTATTGACCATCACATACTTTTAAGAAAACTAGAAATGCTAGGGATACGAGGCCTTGCAGGCCAATGGATCAAATCATATTTATCAAACTGTAGTCAAATAGTTGCCCTCCAGCACAATAAAGAAAACAAAATCTCCTCATACTACTCCTGCCCTCAAATGATAAATTGTGGAGTCCTGCAAGGATCCATCCTTGGGCCAATACTATTCCTTATATACATAAATGACATGCCATTGACTTAAGGAATAACAAAATAATTTTGTTTGCAGATGACACATAATCATCAATATAATCATCAAAGTAGAAACATAACAATCATTAGAAAAAGAAACTCACAAAACTTTGCAAACACTAAAAAATTCTCACAGCATTTGCTCATGAACAATAACCCTATAACGATATCTCATGAAACTACCTTCCTCAGTCTCACACCTCAAGAAAACCTAAAATGGAATGCGCACTTCTCAAATCTTAACAAGAAGCTCACCAAATCTTGTTATGCCCTATACTGCCTCAGGTCAAGCTCCAACATTGACACACTTCGAACAATGTATTTTGCAAATGTGCTCTCACACCTAAAATATGGAATAATATTCTGAGGAAATGTCCCTGAAAGCACTCGCACATTTATTATCCAAAAAAGAATATTGCAAAGACTCCAGCTTATGCGTGCAAACCAGCACTCATAAGCTGGAGTCTTGCAAATACTTGTTCAATAAAGTAAGGATTCTTCCTCTACCATGCATGTATATATTTGAAATAGTAGTCTTCACAAAAAAAAATTCTCATGGAAAACAAAGACACTTTTACTTTAAATTCTGATATACACAACTACAACACTCATCAAAAGGATAATCTACATGTTCTCCACTCTGAAACTACACTTTATCAAAAAAAGTACCCTAATAGTTACATGTTATAATAAACGAGGCAATGATATTAAAGACGTAAACAAAATTCATACATTTAAAAGTAAATTGAAAACTCTACTGCTGAACAACATGTTCTAAAGGGAAAAGGAATATTGAAATCACAACAATATTTCTCTTAAAAAAATATAAATAAATAACAATTTCTTATCCCACTAGACTTTCTGTTTCATGTTAATTGTTCCGAGCTGAAGCGAAGAAAAAAGAACTGGCATATCACACCCTGTGACGTAGAGGGAGAATGCCTGACAAAAAAATTCTGTTTCCCTCTGGATTCGCTAGATGCATTAGGTGCTGCAGCAGGACTACGTGTACAAATTGAAAGAAGAAAAAAAGAAAAAAAACTAGTCAAAACTTGCCTCCTCCTCCTCACCATTTCAAGTTTTAAACATAAAATGTACTAATATTGTTAAATCTAATGTAGTTGCTAACATAATTGATATGTATTGTTTTAATATTATTATTATTATTATTATTATTATTATTATTATTATTATTATTATTATCATCATCATCATTATTATCATTATTATTATTACTATTATTACTATTATTTTGAATAACAACGAAGACCAAGACGAAGACACATCGGTGTTCAATGTCCAAAAATCGAGTCCGAAGCCAAATCCTACAGAACCACCAGGAGAAAACACAGATAACAGATTATAGTAGCACGAGTTTGAAATCTCCCTTTTGGGAAGAGCTTATCTTCGCATGCTCCTCCCTCCGCTGCTGGAGTGGCAGATTTCTTGGCCCACTGAGCGCACGCGATTTGTCGCCCTCCCACAGCAAGGCAGAGCTGTAAGTCATCAATGTCACTGCAGCCTTCGCTGTCCCTTTTGTCATTGTCTTCTTCAGAGGAACTGTCCCGTGAAGAAACAATGATTTTGTCCACATTTTTGTCCATGGTCATTCTGTTCTCTATGGTAGGCGCAAAGTGAGTGTGTGTGTGTGTGTGTGAGAGAGAGAGAGAGAGAGAGGGAGAGAGGGAGAGAGGGGGAGAGGGGAGAGGGGGGAGGGGAGGGGGGCAGAGGGGGAGAGAGGGAGAGATTTTCAGGAAAAGTAGCGATTGATGGCGAGTGTCCCCCCTCCTCGTGCATGCGCATTTCAAGCGAGATTACAAAGTTGTCCTGCTATAGCCAGTTGTCACATTGCACAATAGACAGAGACAATCCGCGACATCTCCTGAAGAGAGACCGCCCGATACGGTCAAAGCCGGGAGTGGTGGCTGAGGGCATCAACTTATCTCACTACAGGGCCTCTGACTGGGAGGTCCTAGGTTCTAGTCCTGATGGTGGCGGGATACACTAGCTAGGCGGCAGGATACACATTCGTTTCTAGCTAGAGAGCTAAGTCGAATTCGGTCGCGCTCTGGAGGAGAATTCTAGCGGCCGGCTGCTCTCATCGATAGTTTTCCGTGGTTTCTCCGATCAGTACCACGGGGGTACGGGAGCAGGGCCTTAAGAAACGGGCCGCGGATCGCGTGCGTTCTTTTCTTCCTCTTTCTTGTCCTATTCTCACCCTTACTTTCACACTTACAACTACATACTCTACACTACCACACATGCCAGGAGACCGGTCGGGAGCTCAGAGCTTGACCCGGCTGGGGCGGCGTTCCACTGGCGGGAGATACCTGGTTGTTGGGAAACCCCATTAGCTGACGGTAAGTCGTAGTCGTATCTCACCATCCAGTGGGGAAAGATCACCGCAACCTCTCGAGGAAAACATGTTCTCTACACTTACGGGAATGATAATCTTAGTCGTTGCCGCGCCCGGAATCATTAACCAATCAACCGGTACGGTCCAACGCGAGTACCGGGAGAGAGGACACACCCCTCTACTGCAGCGCGCCCTCCAGGGCCGTCGCTCGGCTTGGGGGCGCGGCACTCCCTCCGGCGCGTCTGTCTTCCGGTGAGCAGCGGGCGCCTTCGCCGTGATAGCTTCCGAACCGAGGAAATTGCTTCCGGCGAATCCACTTTCTTTCAGTAGCTTTCGACGAATCCACGTTGGTGATTCGGAAGAAAAATTACCGATTATATTTTTTGATCGAAAATAACGACTTGCAAGTGATAACACCCCCACGCACTAAAATATTCAGATTGAATTTTTTATAGATTCAGAGGAAATTGCCTCCGGCGAATCCACTTTCTTTCAGTAGCTTTCGACGAATCCACGTTGGTGATTCGGAAGAAAAATAATCGATTTTTATTTTGTGACCGAAAATAATGGTCTGCAAGTGATAACACCCCCGCGCACTAAAATATTCAGATGCTAATCAAAGTACAAGGAAAGGCAACTATAGATATTGTCAATCACTTTCAGAAACAGTACATTGTACATTACAAAAAATATCTGAGCAAATATGCTTGATCAGATGATTTGAATTCATTGCGTAAAATATTGTTGTAAGAAATGGACAATGCAATGTAATTGCTTGTTAAACGTATTAGCTTTTGAAATAAACTGTTGCATGATTGAAGAGGTCACTCGAAAAAAAGTTTATGAAAAAAATATTTCCGAATCGAGAAATTGGCATTTTCATAAGCATAAAATTGGAAAATTATGCCAAAAAACGAATAAACAGAACATAAACCATGTCTTGGGCAGGTGCTGGGGCAAAAATTCTAAAAACAAGTGCTATTTCTAAGTGTGCTTTTGTAAGTGGCCTTGGCAGTGGAAATCTTCATTACACATGTCATTTTTGTTCTACGGAGATTCGTGTTTATTTTACGGGGCTATTAATTGTGTGTATTAATTGTTAGTGGAATAAGCCAAGACAATGTAAAATTAACTGTATATTTTTTTCTGTGATTCAAGACCCAAAACTGGATGAATTGCTCTTGAAATACCATTATACTTTCTCGCATAATGGTTATGTAATACTATTTACACCACAATTTCTCTGAGAATTAACACAACTCAGTCATCTTTTTTGTTAAACTCAATACAAATCGTAGAACATTTAGTGCGAAAACTAAATATTTTAAAGCAAACCAAGGCCATTCTAACTGCTTTTTTAACAGCTAAATCATGTTATAACAATGAGACGTAATTCTCTGAATTTTGTGCTGCGGAATGCCATTGTTGCATTCCAATCTGATATTCCCTAAAGGCTTGCAAATTTCATTTTGCATATTACAAATAGATTTTAAAAAATTTTAAAATATTGATTTGTAAACGTATAATACAAGTTCAACTGTAAGAAACAAACAAACATATACGAAATAATATACAAGTTATAACTCTCTCAAAAAGTACTCATTTTCGAAAAATTCAACAAGACCTTATTTGAAGATCTGTTTTGATGAACACAAGTATCTTCGCAATTGTAGTTGTAGGAAGACGACGAAAAAAATGTTAAATTTTCGAAAAATCAGGGTTTTCAACCAAAATCAGTCTTGCGCCATCTCTTAAACGTCCTTCAGACTATCCAATAACAAAGTTTAATAAAAAACGAAGCCATTTTGTTGAAAATGTTCCAGAACCTTAATGTAAAGTACCCCCAAAATTGAAATATTGGTTTCAAATTCAAGGATCCTCGACATCGTCTATCAGTTGGGGAATATCAATTTTCGAGAAAATCGGTTGAACGTTTTAGCGGCTAGCGTTGTTCACAGACGGACAGAAGTAAGTTTTGCTGTCAATCGATTTTTCGGTATCAAAGACCCACAAAACATGTATTCTGGCCACACCATGTGTTAGAGGACTTTTTTCTAAAATTAGCATTGGATTTATCCACTTCTTCGTTTCCAGATCCCCGTAATAAGTTTTTTCTGCCATAAATTCTCCGTTTTTACGCGCACTTAACTTTCTCTCCACCGCGTAAGCCGTAGCAAATACCATGTATTCGCTGCTCGATAGTATTTGGCGGCAGCGAGAAAGTAAAAAGTACAATAGATATTCACGGACATGAATGGACTACGTATCAGACGGTACCCTTTGAAACCGTTTCTTTGTGTTCTTGCTACATGTTATACCTATATAATTAAGTTGCTATACATAAAATTGAGTACATTACTGTTTCGAATGCGCATTGTGGACTTCTCGTTCAGCGAGGTCACAATGAGTTCTATTTATGTGATATAGGGGCGCTGCGAGTAAATCCCATGACTAGTACTAAATTTGATAAGTACCTCGCCAGAAGGGTCGATACATCAAATAAATTGTTTGAAGCAAGACACAGCGGTTCCTTTTTTGAGAACAAGTTGTGGATGTAGTGTTGTGACTTGTGAACGTCAAAATCTGGGTTGCACGTCAACGTTCCCGCGTTATATAGCCTACTAATAGTTCTTTTTTAAGTTGTGAGAATGATGTCCACAACAGCCCAGAGGCGTCTTATGAGAGATTTCCAGAAGCTACAGGAAGATCCCCCCATTGGAGTGAGTGGTTCACCACATGAACTTAATGTAATGGTATGGAATGCATTGATATTTGGTCCAGTTGATACACCATTTGAAGATGGTACTTTTAAATTGATTCTAGAATTCACAGAGAAATATCCTAATGCACCTCCTAGTGTAAGATTTGAATCTGAAATGTTTCATCCAAACATATACAATGATGGTAGCATTTGCTTGGATATTTTACAAAATAAATGGAGTCCTACATATGATGTGGCAGCAATTTTGACATCTATTCAGTCGCTATTAGGTGATCCAAATCCCAACTCTCCAGCAAATTCGCTTGCAGCACAATTATACAAAGAAAATAGAAGAGAATATGTAAAACGAGTTAAAGCGTGTGTTGAAAAGACTTTTCTATGTGAACAGTGAGTGTTACCTCTTTGTAGGATTAGAATGCAAATATTTTGTTGAAACTTGATAAATTGTCAATTATCAATGTAGCCTAGTGTAAGAAAATGTTATTTTCTGTCTATCATTAGTAATAATTTCATATCTGGAGAAATGATGATTAACCTTTAATTTCTCATTGGTGTGGAAAGAACTTGTCTTGTTTGTCAACCTTTGTTCAGCAAACACAGCTATAATACGGTAATATTTAGTTCCTTTAAAGTGTATTTACCCTTCATCAGTCTATTTTCCCCCCTGATGTTCCCTGGTGCACTCACAAGGTTAATTATTCATGCAAGACATGAATTGTAAAGTTACTTTTGTTAAACTTGTTAATCCAAAGTTAGATTTAATAAAAATATAGGTATATACAATTCTATTTTAAAGTTGACAAAAATATTGTATGACTTTTTGGTTTTGTATTTCAACATACTTTCTAATAATTATGGCAACACATCATTGATGACGGTAAATATGAAATATATTTGATGATATTTAAAAACGATTGAGGTTCGAGTTTTGAATGATATGCAGGTGTGGAATAAATAAAGAATGTTATAATCAGATTTATGAATGGTTTAAAAACAAATCATTTATGCACTTATTATTAAATAGATTTATTGCCAAAAGTTAAAAAGAAATTGGTACAAAATAAAAATGTTTTTAACTAGAATCTTTGATATTGGTACTTAAGATTTGAAGATTCAATTCTGTATGCTTTTGTGTTAGAAAATATAACCTATGTATACTTTGACCAAAAGTTTTGTTTGTCTTTACCTTTCCATCTCTAAATTTACTTAGACAATGCTTACTTGCAGGGTTGCTCATAAAAGGGGGCAGTCCTGATGAATATCAAGGGTCCATGGAAAAATCTTTCCTTTCTATATATATATTTTTTTTTAATTCAATTATGATTGTTTGAAAGTTCAAATCAATAGTTGTAATAATTTAAAAAAATTTGTAGGTGATGAGAAAAATGCTCATAAAAGTGTATAGAGGCCTATGAAATCAATCGGCCACCTTGCTCCCTTGCCTGCTGTCAAACCTCTTAAGGTTGGAATCAAAGCAAAGGTCATGAATCACCAGCTAATGAAGAATGTTGTAGAAAATGGTATTTATACATTGGGAATATATTGACGAGTTTCTATTTTTAATGAAAATAGATCTTTGTTAACTTTTTATTTAGTAAAACAATTTAGTTTAATTTATCAGATCTAGGAAGAAATTTTATTCTTGAATTTTTATAATGCTCGCAAAAAGTGAATGCTGTACTGACTGATAACAGAAAAAAGTATATCAATGGGAGTCAATGTGACTTAAGTAATTAAAATTGAGATTCATTGATTATAATGGTATCTGTGGAATGTTGTGCAATCTTGTCTGTTGTGAGCAATGACAATCAGTACAAAGATAAAAATATTATTAATAATAATAACAACAAGAATAAAAATATAACAACAAACTATATTCATATGTTAATAATAATTATCTCTTAAAATGTATTACAAGACTATTTGCTCTAGCATTACATTATTTTACAGACATTTTTATATCATAAAACAACACGAAATTTATAATATTTTGTGCATACTTACAATTTGACACAAGGTGCAGGGGAGCATGGCCATGGATTTTGCCTGACTTGAACAATACCCCACAGATACTATTATAATTAATTGAATCTCAATATTTTCATAAGTCACATCAACCCTAGTTGACATAATTCTGCTTTTATCAGACATTGTATCATTTACTTTTTCGATTCATTATATAAACACATGAATAAAACTAGTTCCTTGATTCAAAAACCAAAATTAAATTATTCCCGCCCCCCCAAAAAAAAAATTTAACCAAGATCTATTTTTCACTGCCGAGGATGAGTTTGGACCCTGAGAAATACACATGAATTTGTCGTGGATAAAGTGAACTTTGTCAAGTTTCCTCAGAAGTTAAATGGTCAGTTTGGAAGTTGAACCAACAATTAAATAAATAAATAAATAAATAAATACACACACATGCGCACACAAACAAGCGAACCAAAAAGGTTGTCATCTAGCATTCTTAATTTTCATGATTTTTGCAATTTTCTTGAGTAATAAGTAATGTAGTAGAACAAAAGTTATACTCTAATGAAGCTTATGAGCTGTAGGAGCTGGAAACCCTAATCTTTAAAGAACAGTTTCTAACACTTAATTTTTTATGCATCACAGTGATGCAAAAACATTCTAATTCCAGAAACAGTAAAGGTATTTATAATAGACATCTTATTTTTTAAAGACTATTCTGTATTATGCAAATCTCAAAGAATAACATGTTGCAGGTATCGCATTATACGACTAATGAAAATTATTTTTGTAAACAATAACCAAGAAAAAAAATAAGGTTTGCTTAATAAAATACAATTTTAGATGTGTTCTTAAAAATCATTGAAATATACTGAATATTCCCTGAGATAAGAGATACATGACAATTTCCTACATTAAAAAAAGTTGCAAATCAAATACATCTTTAAAAATAACTTGTTTGTGTTTTCATGTTAGAAGTTACCATAGAAACTACCCAAGTTGATAAAATGCAACAATTAGAGATTCACACTCTTTGGGTAGATATAACCCCATATGTCCATATTTTTATTAATATAATAGAATTTTAAATTAAACTTTTAATTAGCTTATTGTTAATATTTTGCTTTCATCTCTATAACTAAGGCTGTATCATGGAGACCTACTGAAACATTTAAGATTTCATCAATACCGCAGTAAGTTGTCTTGAGGAAAAACTTGTTACATTGTTTATTGAAGTTTAAAATTATGTTAATTTTCTTTAAATTATTGGAAGCTTATTATAAATGCATTGGCCTATCTCGCTTTTTGGCAGCGTGTTGTGGATGAGTAAGAAATGTGTAGATGATTTCATTGCTTTGATTTATGCTAATTGATGTTTATATTGTTTTTATGAACATTATTTTCCTATAAGAATTCTCTTTATAGACATAGGTTTGGTGTATACATGAACTCAGTAACGAAACACTTTGTAATTATTTCACGGGTGGTGAGCAGGTCTTGTGTTATTCATTAAAAATAACTTTAAATGAAACACACAAAGATAATGTACAGCACTATGACTGACGGATTGATACTCACAGGTTAATGGAGCCTTTTTATTTATTTTTGAAACTTTTACAATTTTATCAAAATCAAATTTTGACAGGATAAACATAGAGTTAATATTATACATTAGGTTAAGTTTAAACACCTGTAAGCCAATTTACTATTATTACTAATGTTTGAAATGTTTTGTGTTAAGTGTTACAAAGATGTTTTTAGAATAACATTTAGATCTTTTGTCCAATTTTTTGTCCTTCTATGTATGAATATATCTGAATCAAAATGGGTATGGATTTGATTGAAACATACATAATATTTTTGCGACAGTTAATTAAAACACTGCATTGCTTATCTCACAACAAAATCTCAGGAAATTAAATGGCAGGCTCAGCTGTTTAAAGAGCAAAAACACTCCCATGTTCAAAATATGTATGATTGTGAATCAAAATTAAGTGTAAAATATTTTTATTGACTCATGGTAAAATCCACATCTCATTTAAATAATTAAACACATTACTACAAAAGTTTTGAATGAGTCCGATATGAATTAGTTTACAAGAAGCATTTTTTAACCTTGAAGTGCTGGAAATGAACAATCCAAGAAAAAATCCATTTAACATGTTCTATCCAACTGCAAATATCTTCACAAATCATTTTTCACAGCACTACGAATTTTCTGGTAGGACTTGTCTTTTACATTCTGTAATTCAGCAATACTAAGCGATTTTTAAACCATGAACTCAAGCACACTGCATACTAACACTTGAACACTTGAAAATTACATTTTGCATCGAAAGCAATTGAACATGTTAAAATGTAAAGTATTAGAACTGTATAATACAAAATAGTTGTCTACTATTTTGTAGGATAAAAAATAATGAATATTTACTACTAAATCAAATATTACATAAGAGTTATTTTAAATAACAATAACACCTGTACGTGTACCCAACTAAGTATTCAAAGTGCCAATTTTATTCTATTCTATTATTGTATAACAAAACAGGTTGTTTTAGTAAGTTAGAAGTAGAGTATCATACAGAGGAAATGTTATATTCTTATATTCTGACAATTTGAGCCACTCGCGTAGAAAGAAGGGAGCACAAGATACGATTGTTTTGATATGCTAAGGGAGGGTCACAGATACAGAACTGTTAAATTGACATACAATAAAAAATGGCAGGTTAAAAAAGTAAACTGCTTTCTAATACCAAAAAACTCCTGAAATTTTTCAGAGGAATAAAATTAAACAACTGATTATTTTCAAAAATTTTAAAATGTTATTTACCCTATCTATCCTTTTAACTCCAATATAGCGTAAATGGTACAGTGATTGGCCACCCTGCAGTGATTGGCAACATCAACTGTAATTTAAATTTCTATTTGATCTAATACAATGTTTTAATATTTTGCTTATAAATGGTGCAAAGGGACACTTTATAAGTATAATGTAATATTTACTTTGACCACAAGAGTGTAACTGTTGTCAATATGGCTGATGCTTGTTAACAGTGTGGTGTGTGTTCATCGTAAGTAAAGCTTTCTTAAGATTATTTTTAGAAATCTGATATCCAACAGTGCTGTTTGTTGATTACGGCAGTAAGTAAATCACATTCATATGTTATAAAACACAAATCTTATTGTGTTAATGATATCAGCTAAAAATGAGAAGCCTAGCTTTGCATATTTAGTGAATAGGGAGGGGTGGGCAATGACTGTAACTTTGATAGTGTATGGATTGTGTTATTGGCCACTCTGCTAATGATTTTTGTCAGATTGTTTTTAATTGGAGTTTAATATGAATGCACAGAGATACATCCTGCATGGGCCTGAAATAAGTGATCTTACAATCCCAAAGAAGCCAAAACAGGAGTATGATACAGAAACCATGGCAAACGCTATCAAATGTGTTAAAAATAACAGGTATATGTGCGTTCTGCTGCAAAATCATTTGATATTCCCAGAACAAGTTTGAAATTTTGTTTAAACAACCCAGATCACAGAAGAACACTAGGACCTGATACTGTATTATCTAAAGAAGAAGAAGAAGAAGAAGACGACATTCTTCTTAAGTTGATATGTGAAAGTTGGTGGATGGTGAAATAAATGATCCTACAAGGGTCTGTATTGGACAAGAGTCACATTTTTTAAACATTTCCAATTACAGGAAAGATTTTAGGTGAAAAAGGAAGTAAGAATGTTTACTCAGTGGAATAAGGAGCTACAAAAGATAATATGACAGTCATGTTCTGCTTATCAATCCATACAAACGGAAACCAGAAAGAATTGCTGAAACAGTCCCAAATGGCTGGGAGATTTGAAACAGTGGCACTGGATGGATGACAACGAGGTATTCTATGAATATATTTGAAATGTATTCCATCCATTTCTATTAAAAAAATGTTATTACACTCTCTGTGACTCTGACACTCTCTGAAGCGGTAGACAACCAGAAGACACATCTGACTTACGAACTGAGATGAAAATACTCAGATTTGAAATTCGAGGATATTGTAATTTACCCTAACAGCACCTATATAAAATATGAAAGATATATTAAATCTGTATCTTTCAAATTGTGTGTTTTAATGGGTAATGTAATAATTAATTGAATATATCATTATACCAGTTGTTTGTGTTGGAAATAATTCAGCGGCCAATTAGTGTCATCATGTTTGGCTAATCACTCTACAAAATTACACATTTTAATTAAAAAATTAATTAGTAACGTAATGTTCATTTTTTGATAGAAATTATGGTTGGGGTAAGAAAAGGGATCATTGGACAGTACAAAGTTACTTGCAAATTTTCAAAATTTTACTTTTCAAATGCATTAATACTGTTACAACTCTAAAGTGGCCATTCACTGTATGTTTTCCCTACATCAATATCAGCATTGGTTACTTTAATACTATTGAAATCACTATACGCATTGAATACCCACATGACAGAATATTTTCTAATCCTCTTACACATTCTTGATGTATCATCCCCTATTACTTCAATTTACAATTTTAACAAAACCATTGAGATGTAACTAATTAATAGTTATCTCACTCATAGAATGTTGAGGAAACGATATTGAGAATATTGACTCTAGAAATCAAATTTTTCCTTATATCATCATCAAAACAGCAAAGTAAATCAATATACTCTTACAAAATCTCTCATAAAACATTACAGTTTCTATGGTGGAATTATGTAAATTGGTCATAAAAAATGGTAACCACACTTACAAGGCATTGTGAATCATATCCCTTAATAATATGTGCATTCATAAATTAATAATAGTAATGAATAATGTAAGTAATCATTATTGAGGAGTCATCTTGTCTAAAATATATAGGTGTAGCTAGGGTGGCACTATTGGAGCACCGCACCACGGACCTCAGAGTCAGGAACCTGTAATGACAACCCTTAGCAGACAGTGATTGTCAAAGAATAAAACAAATCACAATCCATGTTTATTTTCATCATTGTGTGAGCAATATTAGTATACTAATTAGATTTAAAGCTCATAATGATCTGTTTATTAATTGCAGTTACATGCCCCATTCAGACTTTCTGCAACAAGACTTCCGAGAATATAGCTATGCCATTGGTTCCCTGCCACCATTTGAGAACCAAATAATGCTCAACTAAACTAGGAATGAATTAGTAAATGTCCCAATGTTCCTTACAGCAAAAACAATTTGCAAGGAGATGAGAATGAAGAAATACTCCTTTGTACTGAATATAAAAAAAACCTTGTTTTGTGAAATATTCAGTGTATTTCCTGAAATTTAATTTTATTGCTTTACTCTCTGGTAGTAATTATTTAGGTAAATTTGGTTTTATGTTTATAAAAGTATGAGATACATTTTCATTTGTAAATAGAACTATAAATTATTAGAAGAAGTTACCTGCAGCAGTGCCAGAGACTTTCCAGCAGAGTCAAAAATTGCAATATACATTAAATAATTATTACTTTTTAGTCCGGTGAAGATTTGGATATTATATTTTATCACAAAATGAGTATTGGAGATCATGAGTATGATCATTAATAAATTACGAAAACAGGATTTATTAAGAGGACTTATAAAGAATTAAAATTGTTGTATTTAATATATTAAATACCAGATAAGGACCAGGACCAGATGAGATCAAAGTTACTCATGTATCTTCAAGGGTCAACATTGAAATATTGTCCCTACAACACCCAAATTTTATACAGTGGCTCTATGCCCTCTGGAAAAAAAAAGTTAATCACTCCATTTTTAATGTAACAGAGGGTAAGAATAACAAACTTGTAACTATCACCCTATTATGATTGGGTATCTGTTGTGCAGAATTTTGAGGCATTACAGTCCAACTCAGTTGATCCATTGTGAAGATCAAATTCATACGAAAAGGGATATATTCAAAGCATTTGAAATAGTTACTCACTTAGTGTTTGGTGCGCCATGCCCAGAACAGAGTGTATATATCAGAACCCCTGTTGCCTTAACTGATTTGGTAATGGACTCCTTGTCTTCACTCTTACTCTTGGTATGAAGTGTTTGCTTGTAAATTGGATAATGATTCTAGTTTGGAAAAAAGGATGTCTATTAACATTTGCTGTTGGCAAAAGATATCATAAGGGGCCTAGAGTTGGGTGACATTGCTTAAGTCCTAGGGGCCCTCGGTACAACGTTGTCCATAGCTAAGTGTACATCATTTCAAATTTCAACATTTAATATATTCTGATTCGAAAGGACACCAACATCAAAGGGTAGTCCTCTGGTGAGTAATGGTCATTCTTGAACATTCTTGGGATTGAATTACTCAATTTGAAATGTTTTCCCATCTAAATCATCCATTGCCAGATGGTGTGGCGAGCTTCCTGAAAGCACAGTTGAAGCCCACCCAGAAGTTGGATTTACTTTACACATTATGCCACATTATCTTTACCAAATGGGTTTATTGATGCTGTCTATATCAGTGTTCAGAGAAATGGATAATTAAATCAGGATGCAAACAGTTCTGCAGTTACTATAGTCTATCTCACCAACAGAGATGGGGGACTGTGGTATTTCCATCATTTTCCTAGGGTAGTAGCCTACTAAACCTAAGTTGATGATAAGAAAATATATTTATATTTTTTTGATAGACTTATTGTTTTAAATGCTTCTTCAATTTATTCTCCTACATTTGCATATAAATTCATAGAAATAATGCAGCATAATTTTTTTTTAGTTTCACCTTTTTCTTCTAATTTACCCATTCTTAATTTCACCCTCTTTCATACACATTTATTAACTATTACAATTGTTATCTTATAGGATCAACATATCCATATTGAAATCTTTGATAATAATTAAGGATGTTGTACCTATTCATAAATTAATTACTTTTCTTTTGCCCAGCTGTATTTGATAAATGAATTGAGGTTTTTAATTAAGAATAAGTTAACAAGAAATGTTAATATATTTGCTATTTTGCAATAAAATAATTCTCCAAGAAGAATAGGCGACTTTACCAAAAATAGTAAATTTTAAAATATTGAAGAGAAGGTTTTTTTAATGGTTAAATTTTTTTTTAATAATTGGCTTATGCATAATTTGCTTTTCTGTATGTCTTTAAATAAGGAGGTCCCCGTCAATTATATGTTACATAGAAAGGACGGACCAGCTGAGTAAGCTCGAGGCAACAGCTAACGCCACTGCCGCGTCTCTGACAACGTACCGGGAGGTCTTAGGGTTTGTGACCTGATAGTCTGTAGCTAAATAGCTTCGTCGAATTCAGCGATTATCTTCACAGGAAAATTCACTGGCGTCCGACTGATGTAATCGGTAGTTTTCGGTGGTTTCTCCTGTCCATATAACGTGAAAACCGGAACAGTACCTCCACACGGGCCACAGACCATCTCCCCCCTCGGTGGCGAGATCTGGCGCCGACCTACACGTCGGCTTGCGAAGTTTTCCCTATCCAGATATTTCCCACCACCGGGGAACCGCCCCGGCAGGGCAGAGGTCTAAGCTCTCGACGTGTGTGGTCGTGAAGTAAGGGTGTGTAAGGCGTGAGGATAAGGCAAGGAAGAGGAAGGAAAGATCGCGCTCGATCCGTGGCTCATTTGTTAGAATGCTGCTCCGGCATTAGCCTGGTATTGATCGAAGAAACCAGCACAGAAAACTACCTTCCAGACTGCGGCTGAATTCGACCGATCTATCTCATTAGTGTCAAAATTAGTGTCAAATATCCTGCCATCGCCGGTACTCCAACCGTAGAAACACCCGGCCAGAGGCACTGCGGTGACACCAATTGATTCCCAGAGCCACCTAAGCCGTAATGACCTTGCCATGCCACACCTCACGCTGTTTTCATCACCCTTAGCTCTTGCAGAACCCAACGATCTGACTCCGGTACTTTTCTGTGAGCTTAAGATATTCGAAGAACAATGTTGATCCAATGCGGAATATTTTGCCGCAAAAATCGAAAGTAATCTGATTGAAAAGTACCGAGGGAGGTGGCTCGGGGCATCAACTGATGTCACTACAGTGCCTCTGACCGGGAGGTCCTAGGTTCGAGTCCTGAGTAGCAGGATTTTCGACACTGGCTTACCAGCTAGGTCGAATTCAATCGCTGTCTGGAGGAGAATTCTAGTGGCCGGCTGCTCCGATCGGTAGTTTTCCGTGGTTTCTCCGATTAACACCAGGCGAATGCCGGAGCAGTACCGTAACAAACAGGCACGGACCGCGCGTGGTCTTTCCTCTCTCTTCCTTGTCGTATCCTCACCCCTTGTACACACACACACACACACACACACACACTAACATGCACTACACCACCATACATGCCGGGCGACCTGTCGGGAGCTTAGAGCTTGTACCGGCTGGGGCAGTGCCCCGTTGGTGGGAGATACCTGGTAGGGGAAAACCCCGCTAGTCGACGTCAGGTCAGTGCCGGATCTCACCAACGAGTGGAGAAAGACCATCGCCACATGAGCAAAAGAGGCACCACACATGTGGGACAAATTACCCTCTGTGTTGCGCCCGGAACCGCTAATAATCAATCAATCATTATTGGGAAGTAGAAGATCAATACCCATAATTTCATGAGACAAGACATGTAGGAGTCGTTCACATTTTATGAAGTTATTGGAGACGGAAATAAAAAGCGCGGAAGGAAAGCGAATTTCGGTGAAAATCGAAATGGATACAGTAAGATGGTGGTGTGTGACAGTTCACAAAGTGTGATAAAAAAGACCGGACTGAGCTCAGTGCACGCAAACCGCTCATTGGAGCGAAACAAAACAAGTTGCGCTATTTAGGGGCATCTTTTAGAAGTACCACGCCATCTCGCTCGCCGCTGCAGGTTGACTAATTACGTTGCAACGGCCAGTCGTGTCGAAACCTGCACCATCCTACTGTACAATTTTCGACGTTGCGACAATGAAAAAATTGGAGGAACAGCGCGTTTGCGTGATGTTTTGTATTAAACTTGGAAAAACTGTGCAGCGGAGACTTTCATAATGATTCAGGAAGCTTTTGGAGACACTTCTAGGTGTCGCACAGTGTTTTGAATGACACAACCGTTTCAAAGTAGGCAGAACTTCAACAGATGAAGACGCTCGAAGTGGACGTGTCTCAATGTCGACAAACGACACCCAGGTGAAATTGCTTAAAGATTTGGTGCGTTCATTTGTCGTTTTACCGTCCACAAAATTTCGGAAGAAACTGGCCGAAAATTTTAGGTCTTGTCAAAACATTTTGACTGCAATTTTGGGCGTGTCACGCGTCGCGTCAAAGTTGCTACTATGTGTGTTGACTCCATAACAAATACAAAACTCTTGTTGACGTCTGTGCTGATACCCTAGCCCCCTATTCACCGAATGTGGCTCCATTGGACTTTTTCCTTTTTCCTGAACATAAGGCTGCCCACAAAGGACGTCGATTTGAGTCCATTACAGACATTCAATAAAATTGTACAACCGACCTCAAAACGTTTCCGGGAACAGCGTTCCAGCTGTGTTTCCAGAGCTGGAAAAAGAGGTGGAATAGGTGTGTTACTAGCCAAGGACACTATTTTAAAGGTGACTAGTTCGATTAAAATGAATGTGTAGAAATAATCCTGTAATTGAAACAGGCCGGTCTGTTTTTTATCACACCTTGTATTGCCGTGGGGCTTTAGAAATGCTATCGAGTTCTTTTGTAGGGGAGGGGTCCTGTCGACACTGGCTTTCGGATTTATCTGTTAAATTGCTATCACACTCTTGCTTAACTTGACCTACGTAATGAACCTTATTAATTTGACTATTGTGTCTAAATTAAGCTATATTTAGCACTACTTATGATTACTTAAAATGACTATGACAACGGGAGTGTGAGTAGCTGATGTTGGTTGGTCAGTAGTACGTATGTAAAACTTTGTAATGTCACAGGCGTTGCAAATTAAACGGGGAACAAATGTGGTTTACCGGAATTGGATAGAGAAATTTTGAAATAAGTGAATGTGAAACCACAGCTATAGTGGAGAAATTTTGCTGGGGAAGCCCAGAAATACCAGAGCTGTGAGCATAAAAGGGAAACCGCTGCCACCAGATGTGATGTCGTCTTTGGAAAATACGCTTCCACCAGATGTAATGAGCTACCTTCTGAAGCAGACAGACTTCAGCTTATTCCTACAGACGCGCGTCACTTGGGAGAATTGTGGTGAATAGGGTATATGGCGATTGAGGGAGCGGGCAGCTTGCAGGGTGAAACATCAAGAGTAATGTCTTTATTACTCTTGATGTCTGTAGTTGGAGGTAGAGGGCGAAATAGCCAGAGAAAGGGAGCCAGAGAGAGAGAAAGAGAAAGAGAAAGAAAGAAAGAGAGAAAAAGAGCGAGAAAACGAGCGAGCGAGCGAGTGAGAGAGAGCGAGAACGAAGACAATTTGTATGGTGGTCTTTGCACGAGTTGAGCATCTTTAATGACGGCGGCCTCTAACCAAATCACACCATGGTTCATACTTCTCTGTCTCTCTCTAGCAATGGGGGCGGCAGTAGTGGCGGCGAAACTCTAAGGGTGTGACATCTTGCTCCCCACGGTATTAGGCGTAGGTACAGTTATTCGGTTGGGACAGTTGTCGACACTGCCCCCTGAGTTGTCCTCCGGGCCCGTACGTATATACATTTTATGGCGCCTTGCTTGCATTCGGCAGCGCTTTTAAAGGACGTTATCAAAATGTTTGCATCTTGGCGGACGTTGTACATAGTGTAATGTTCTAATGAAGGCTCACCACAGTTCTATCTCACCTTGACACACACACACTTGTACGATACATGCATTACAATGCCACGCCAATTAGCGTTTATGTCATCTAATAAAGTACATTTAGCACTCTCCCTACCAAAAGTTTAAAGAAAAACATTGGAACTGGTTTTGAGATCTTGTTTTTGTATTTTTTAAAAATTTGCATATATTGCACGCAATATTGCACGAAAACTACTCAAATTTTCAAAAAATACACAAGACCATAATGAAAGAACTTACTACGGAGAACAAACTTTATTTGAAGGATAAATATCCATCTTTAATTTTGTAGTTGTTGGAAGACACCGAAAAAATAACTTTTGAAATTTTCGGAAATTTAGAGTTAAAATCGTGAAAATCGGACCTATGCCACGTTTATAAGCGTATGTTATTCTATTGTTACAATAAATTTAAAGAAAAAATTTGGAGTTGCGCATCGCTTCAAAATATTTAAATTTGGGAATAAATTAGTTCACAATTAGAACAAAATTATGATATATTCAGGTTTTTAGTTTCATGCGTTTTTCATGTGTGGGAATGCTAACTTAACGTTAAGTTAGCGTACCCACCTTTAGTATTGAATATTTTGATTTGTGCATTGGTAGACAATTTTAAAATTTGGGTATAAATTAGTTCATAATTTAAACAAAATTCTGGAATACTGTTTTTCAATTTTGTGATAAGTGGGTATGCTAACTTTACGGACATCTTCCGGCGCTCCTGCGAGCAGGCGAGCGGCAGAATTCCCGCAGAAGCAGGCGCTGTGCAGGCCTGCCATACGGGGAAGAAACCTCGAAGGGAAAGACCCTAGGTGTCCGTGTGTGTCGGCGCCGGTTCGCGCCATCCATTGTGGGAGGTTTGCTGCCACCTCTTTGTCACTAACGACACTAGTAGATGACTCGCCCTGAAATACCAATGAATTAATCTAATGAAAATCGTAGTTTTTGCTTTGGAAACTGGACGATCTTGGCCAAAGTATCATCACTTACACCTGTGGGATAGTAAACGACGAATCATACATGTTTTCTATTCGTTCTGGAAAATACCCCTTATGATAAAAAAAATTAATATTTCAAGTCGAATGTGGGGTGTTATGTGTTACAATAGAACGATGTTGAATTTAATATAATGTAATAAATGTCACGGTGTAAGAAATATTACGGTATCTTACACCGTGTGAGAAGACATTTCTTACGCGGTGTAAGGATTGACATGGTATCTTACATCCTGTAAATGTTTAATGGAGACCTGAAACGGGTTTAGCCGAACCGATTCCTGATTCGAAATTATGTTTTGGAACTCTGACTATGGTTCCTGCTGGTATAACGCCACACGATAGGCCGGCCCTTTCGGGCAGGACGGAAGCTTGAGTTGCGCAAGACTGAAGGGGGAGGAAGGGGGAGTTACGGGGCGCGGTGAGCCAGCCGAGCAACGTCCATTTACTACGCAGCTGTCGGGGTGAATGGTTCGTATGATGTTCTTAAAGAAAATTGTCTTTTTGCAAAGAAGTGCGCACTGAGTCAATCGTTGACGAGAGGCAATAATTGTTTTTAATATAGTAAAGAATTTGAGTTTTAAATACACGTTTCCATATGTAGGTACTCCTCACAATTTCACTGAGCAATCTGGGCGAAAATAAAAATATTGACAGATGCCATGATTGGAAGTATGTGCTACAGTTTCTTCTCGTCTACTTACATGCCGGTAAGTTTAATATGGTGAAAGTTTTTTTTTGCCAATTTTTATTTACTTTTGTGCAATGGTGGGTTTCGTATTCTGTTCTTAAATTCGATTAATAGACGCCGAGTAGTTTCTTTGGAAATATTGATGTGCCTGGTTCTGTGTCCCGATCTATTGGTTGGTTTTTTTAAATTGAAATTTTCGGTAAAGAGGAAATTACGATTACTAAACTAGTAAATTTTGTACAACCTCGTTGCTTAATTTAAAAACCTTTCCTATATCAACGTGAATTTGCGCATTAATGCTGACTCTTGGGACATTCATATATGGTAGAACTAATTTGCTTAAATGTGCTGCGGGATATGACAGATTCAATGAAATGTTTTTTCGCGGTTAAATTAGGGTTCACTGTACACCCTCAGAAGCGGGGGAGGGGTCTCCTTAAGCCCTCCCTCAAATTACGCTACGCGTTCTGGTAGAAATTACGGATAGATTATTTTCATGGTTCGCCCTTCATATGCTTTGTCCCAGCCGCATTGAAACGCCAATTTACTTTCAAAGGCAAGTTTTCTCTCTTCCCTCGCCCGGATCCAGGTCACGGCGAGGCACGGCTTCGCGTCCAGTATCAGCATCCTTGAGCCTATCCACCGCATAGTTACCAATTCACTTTTATAAGAAAGCTCTTTTGAAGAAAGCCTCCAGAATTCTAACTGCGCAGTTGCCGCCGGAGCAGCGCGAAGTGTCGGTTTAAACGACTTCCGTAAGTTGTACCGTATACTAGACTTCAGCCTCTTTCGTTTAAAAGTGAAAAATCGTTTAGTTGAATTCAGTATTTAATTACTTGATGTTTGAAAAGTACGTAAAATGGTAAAACAATTTGCCGTGTAGCCTGAGTGGCGTGAAATGCTAAGCTAATATTTAAAGTTATTGGGCAGTGCTGTGGTCGCACCGACCGCAACTGTCTTCGCAGTGTATTTACCACGAATACGTAGTACCAGTGCTTGATTTATAAAATTTTAGGTACCGGAACGCGCTCCAAATTAATATAGAAATAGTTTAATAATTACTAATTATATGTAAGTGGTAGCATACATTAGCTGTGATGGTGACAATAGAAATAAAATAAATCCGTAATTGAAAAGAGAACTTTCATTGCATTTTCCGCTTCAAATAATTCTGTATTCTATTGAAAATGAACGGTGTGCTTTTGACTGCTAAGATAAAATGTTAGGCTTCTCAATTCAAACTTCAAATGGAACGGAAAGGAGGTTTATAGTGAAAGAGAGGGCCGAAGGCCTGAGCCTCGCCGTGACTTGGATCCGGGCGAGCGAAGCGAGAAAACTTGCCTTTGAAAGTAAATTTGCGTTACAATGCGGCGGGGACAAATCATATGAAGGTCGAACCATGAAAATCACCTGTCCGTAAGTTTCATTCATTTCTATTAGAGCACGTACAGTAATTAGGGCTAAGGCCCGCCGCCACGCTTTACAGTGTATCGTATACTAAATTTTAACCTAATGTTTCTTATGGTACGCGTTCAGAATCCATTCAAATTATCAGCCACCACAATGCTCGTGTATATTTCGCGAATGTTCATTCTCGCCTGAGATATGGCATAATATTCTGGGGAAATGGAATCTTGTAGCTCAGACTTTGATTACAGAAAAGAATTGTACGAATGATACGCAAATTCCACCCACGTGATTCTTGTAAAATTCTTTAATCAAGATATTTATCATTACCTTGTCTCTTGATTTACGAATCGGTGATTTTTGTTCAATTACTTTAGGGCGGGAATATACTTTCAGCAAATCCCAACGTCTAGAACTAGAACACTCGATGTAGAAATGATATTCATCAGGTGACTGTATCAACAGCTCACTACAAAAATCACGTAAGTACATTTTACACCACTTTGCCAGATATTGCAAGATTAAACTTGATACAAAAGTTTGTTCTAAGTAAAATATTTTTTGCTACACACCAGTCTTTAAACTATATTAAACTGAGCATCAAAAAGGAAATATTAATTTTAACAATATTTAAAGTATTTGCCATTTGTACTAAATACTGTAAAAAGTATTGTGCCTGTTTGTAAATGACCCCATATTGATAAGAATTTTCGTCCAGTCTCAGATCCTTCGTGAAAATGCGTACGACCCCTTGTTTTTCTTTTGGACATAAATTCAACTTCATATATGTGCAAGTCGTCTTGAGTTCAGTGTAAAACATAGTTATTCAAATTATCGGCCCCCATATCGCGGCAAAAATTAATCCTTCACATAGGACAAGACAAGAGCCCAACTCTATAGTCGATTTGGCATTGAAAATATATTTTATTTCATTAGAGCGAATATTTTGATAAAAATTCTTGCCAAAATCACCCATTTCGTTTTCAAAATTCAACTTGTAAATGACTTAGGTAGGGATCCTCGTATTAAGAAAACTTCTCCCCGTAGCACGTTAGTTTGTTTTTGACGTAAAATAAATAAAACAGTTTATACTGGTTTTAAAAAAATATATTACGTTAATGGACATGACGCATTTAAGTAGAGACGTACTTAATTTTGAGTCTACGAAAGTTGATTCTCTAAAAATCGATGGTTTGTCCTGTTTTTTTAATTTCGTTTCGATGGCACCAGAGCGTCGTTCCTACGCTTTCTACGAGAAATGAAGATCTGCGTAGTATGTTTACTTGAAGTGTGATTTTGTGCAATTAGTGTACTCTAGTTTTATAGCAGTCTAGAATCGTGAATAGAAAGCTAGTGAGATTTGCAGAGAATTTAATGAACGTTGTAGCACTAACCATAATTTAACTCTTCTGATGCGTGGAAAGGCGTCCACTGGGGTGTGGTACGACGTACTAATCGCGCACGCTTTCTCGATCTCCGGAACCTCTAATCCCTAGTCCTTTACTGAAATTTGAATTATGAATACAATTTGCAAAGAGCGTTAACTATATCTTGTTAGTACATTTTCCTGCAATGGAAACCGTTTACAAAGATATATTTTAAGATAGTCCTACCATGTAAATAATCACTCATCTAGCAAAACGGTAGGCCCTAAAAAATGTGAGCAAATTGTCGGCATTGCTACTTCAAGATTTCGTCGCGAATTGGTTTTAAATTCAAACAGTTTTCCTATGTGGAGAAAATTGATGAAATTTTCATTTTTAAAATTTCGTTTTTTACCCAAAGGCACTCAGAAGGGGAAATGGAGTTGAGGGTAAGTGTCGCAACACCGATTTAATTGAGGAACTGTTTTTCTTTTATTCAGAACAACGTATTTTTAATTTAAATTAGCCGCTATGTCTCTTATATGAAAAAAATTGAGTGAAACATTTGTTCGAAATAAAGCGTAAATCTACTGCTACAGTATTGTCTTCTCAAGACGCCGCTGTTCTTACCCACTAACTCCCCCCCCCCACCAAGACAACTTTTAGACCAAAACAAAAGCTAAGAAGAACGGATGAAACCGCTGGAGCAAGGACATTTCGTTGTTTGAATGTGCGTGATTGACACTGGTGATCATTTCTTGACCATGAACTAATGTCGTGTTTGTGCATGCTGAGTGAAGGCGGATTAAAAATTTCAAGAATAAAACATGGGTTCTGACCGTACCGCATATTAGAGGAAGTAATTTACTCTATATAGGAACAAGGTTTACCCACTTTTTCAATACCAAGGGTTAGCAATAATTTTGTCGAAAGTTCGCAGTTTTCCGGCGCACGATCACTATACTTTCTCTTCCTACGAAGTAAGGGCAAGAACATAAAAATGAAAATTACTTTCGAGGTATCTGAATAAATTAAGTTCTGAAACACTTTTAAAGATACTTTTGGAAAAGTACATAGAAATAACGCAAATAAACAGAAACACATTTGTTTTCGTGACCCGTAATAGAGAAGGTTGCATTCTAATTTGCTTTATAATTTCATTTATATAACACGATATATTGAAAAATTGAATAGAAGTTTTGGTCTTATGTGCTGTAAATTCGTTCCTCTAATACGGCGTGTATTCAGGGTTTTATAGGGCTTTGATAGCGAAAATGTTAGACGGCTAAATTGGTCTGCTTGTCAGTCTGTAGTTGCTAGAGCTTAAACCAGTGGTTCCACACATTTTCCAGCATTGACTCCATTTAAAAGAATTTTCATCGGCCCCCTAACACTTCCTACTAAAGTATACAAAACACACAATCGTGTGGACATTGATTTTCGTAGTTTGCACACGTTCACTGACGGCTTCATGGAAGTATTCTGGTAGTTGTAGCCAGTAGCGTAACGACAGGAGTGCGGGCCCGCACGCAAATTTGTACTTGGGCCCGCACGCAAATTTGTACTTGGGCCCGCACGCAAATTTGTACTTGGGCCCGCACGCAAATTTGTACTTGGGCCCGCACGCATTGCGTGCCCGAGCGTTACGCCGCTGGTGGTAGCCATGGACCGTGGCAGCCTCGTGTAGACATGACACATTTCTTGATTGGGTTCCATCCAGCTTCCGAGTATCATGGCAGCCGAGCATTAGAATTAGTTTTATGTTCTTTTAACTATCCTCTCCGACATCGCAGCCGCGTGCCTCGGTGAAGAGAAATTAAACCTAGTCTTCTATAAGAAAACTTTATTTTGTCAGGGCATATATTAATCCAAGAATGTAGTTTGTGACTTTTTTCAGATAAGTGGTCTTGATTGCTTAGATCGGTAGATCCTTTTCAGGTGTGGCCGTATTGCTTAAATTCCGTAGGCCATTATTAGGAGAATCTTCGCGTGAAATAGTTCCAATGCGGTTTTGATAGTTTCGTAATATTTTTAATTTGATTTATCGCGATAACTGCTGCACTTTGCTCTTGAACGTGACAACTAATGGACAGTCATATTTTCTGTAAGGATGCCTAGATTTTTGAACCTGCCGACAGTTTTTAGTACTTCACTTTCCATTGCTAAGGTTTCATTTCCGGTTATTTTGCCTCCTTTCCGAATCACCATCAAAACGGTTTACTTTCAGGTCGTTCTGAGTTGCCACTTCATGGCGTCTTGTAAGGTATCGATTTTTGATATTAAGACCATATTGTCTGCGAATAAGTAGGAGACTTCATATAAATTTTCAATAATGATGCCAACCTCTAAGAGAAATATTGAAGGGTAGTGGATGATTAAATAATGGTAAAAAGTAGCAATATTGAAGAGTAGATAACATATTTGTAACCAGGGTAAAGACGTATGTTTTCCTTACAGATCCGCACAATGAAACTACAAAGCGACTCGATTGGTTGATATGGTAAGCCATGATGGAAAGGAGGTGGTCTTCCTTCTCGAATGCGAGCTTAGAGCTGTGTCCCGATCTATGAATGTGGGCACCTGCACGAGGCAAGGCCACGCCGAATTCTGCTACCTGTTGAAGCCAACGAAAGGTCTGTGACGACAAGTTTTATTTCGGCAAGATTACTCTTCGCCCTCTTAGCCTCGATATTCAATGGCTACACATCTGCAGCCAACCAGTCAACATTGTGTTTGCGTATGTGATTTAATTTACACACAGTTTGAAATACAAAAATAGTGAATCTGTGAATTTAATTCAAATTGAACAGTTTGTGCACCGAGAACTCTTAACCTATTGCTATGGAGATGAATTCTCGAGCCATGCTCGAGATAGGTCAAGGTTTTCGGAAGAAGCGAGATATTACTAACATAATCGCCTGATCGACTATTATATTTTGTGAGAGTATTGTGCTAGTGAAGGAAATGCCTCTACTACCAAGACGTTTCTTCACTGTGTGGCGAGGAATGTATTGAAATCTTAATCTTCGTAGTTTTAAGAATGAATTCGATGCAGCATAGGATACTCTAAATCTAAGACCTTCTTTTTTACTATTTATCACACGGCACGGTGAGATTTACGATGTGTTAAAATGTGAGATGTTCTGGTGTGAATTGACTTTGAGAACTTTAATGGAATGACGTAAGTCTAGAATGTGCCATCGTGGTTGTTTCAAATGTTTGTGGAGAAATGTTGCATATCGTTAATTACATTCGAAAATCACTCAATGGAATTCCCAAATTACTTAATTTTGAATTAAATTTTTTGAAAGATATTTTGCGAGAACAATGTAAAAAGTGTTTAAACATTTTTCGATATTTCTACCAGTGCAGATGCAACTGAAGTTGCAACTAGTTTCCACGCACTGCATGAATCGTAAAAATGTTTATATCTCATAATACTGTAGTTACTGCCTATCGTACTCTGTAGGAAAAGTGGACGATTATCATGTCTATTTAACCTAAGTAGTAAGGGTGGTCAAAATGGATTCGTGAACAAATATTTTTTGACAAAATTGAAGTGGAATAGTTGGCATTTACTTTTTAAATTGTTTTTAACAATTATTGTGCAAATTTTTCACCATAACGCTCTATTAACCGTTTTTAAGCTTCCTAAGATGGACTGCTCCAACTTGTCCCAAAGACAAACTTTAGTTGTCTCCCTATTTGTTTTATTCAGCGCAGAGCAATTTTCTGAACCTAAGTAGCGAAGTTCAATAAATTTGAGGTTTTTTGTACTCTTGGAATGCTCAGTCTCACAATCAAAATTAAGTACTACTGATTTCCTTCTTAATATTGTAATATAATTCTCAATTAGTTTTCCTTACTTTTCTCAACGTAACATTAAGCACACAATAATATATAAATAAAATCTTGTAAAACGCTTGCACAAAAATGTGTAAATTAAAAAGTCTTAATGTGTGGAATAGAAAAACTTAATTTCTGTAATGTGGAGTTGACGTAGGAGTAGTGCACAGCATAGCCACTGCCAAGCTTACAATTCACATGTGCGTAGGGTGGAGGGAATTTGGTAGTTCAAGTAAATTTTGGGAAAGAAAGTGAATTGGGTGCTAGATTCTTCAGTCTTCCATTTCACTTTCAATCCATCTAGTCAATATTAACGCTCTTACTCTTGGGATGTAATGTTTGGGGTTTTAAGCTCTTTCATTTTCTTTTACATAGTGAAGCAAGCATTGCAAATAGCTCAATAGACCGAAAAATATTCGTAGGGATTTAATGATTTCGTAAAATTGTACTCTTTAGATGCTATGCTAGGTGAAATGAGACGAAATGTGAATGAAACAAGATGAAATACAATGAATATACGAAATGGATGTTGCTACGTCGATGTTACTTCTCACCGTGATGGTGACGTAGTGAACGTTTGTCCATGGGCACACGGCGTTGCCGAATACCTGATGCTGTGGGGCTGCGGCATGCGTGAACCTCAGGGCTGCTCCTCTCCCGGGCGAAGCGGGAATGCAGGCGTCCCACACAGTTCGCTGGTCGAGAGTCTGTCCAGCAGCTGGCCACGGACCTGGCCCTAGGTGGGCCCTGGCAGGAGTGCGCGTGCGGCACACACGGTCTCGGTGTGCGAGTAGGGTCTGCTCGTACCGCACTGTAGTATCCGCCGATGACAGATTCACTAGGACTATATGCGGCGACAACCCGTTTAGTGGCTGCTCGTCGAAGAAAAGGTAGCGCACTTAATTCACCCACGTATGTACCGAAGGCAGTGCATTGCGCATTGCGTTATACTATGAACTCTGATCATGAGCACGGAGACTGCTCAACGAAAAGGCACTGGGCCGGCGGTGTGGCCTGTCTCTCCTGGCACAAGTGAAGGTCGCGTTACAAGTGAGAAGGCTGCAGCCCTTCGGGAAAGCAGGGGGGGGGCGCCGTTGGGGGGAGGGGCCGGCGGCGCGGGCGCGGCGTGGGTGCGGCGGGCGCACCCTGCGGGAGCGGCCGCCTCCGGAGGCAGGGAGCGACCACCCGCCTTTGCGCGAGGGCTTTGCATTGTGGACGGAACAGTGTGTGTGTGTGGGGGGGGAGTGACCCACCCGCTCCTACGAAGTGGCCACCTCTGGGCGCTCCCGGGTCTTTTGTCCCCTCCACAGTAACCCTGTGAAGAAGGGGAATTTATTATCTATAAATGTTTTTATATTATGCTGCTGCCTTGCGGCTTAAGCAGCTACAGGCGGGGCTTTCTTATAACTAATTTACAATCTAGACCTAAAGTTATCCTAATTGCTCTTTGGCATTACTAACTTACACTAAAATCATTTTTGTAATTCTATTTTATATATTCTACGTAAATTGTTTTGCATTGTTTGTAAATTATTATTTTCCTACATTCACACATCATTCATACTAGTTTCATTACATACATAACCATTCATTCTTCCCATTCATTCGCACTTCACGCTTCTTCACTTCCCACTTCACTGCACTGTTCGCGACGGCACTGACTTGACTCGGTGTCATCCCGCGCCAAGTGTCCAAGGTTCTTTTGTCCCCTCCACAGTAACCCTGTGAAGGAGGGGAATTTATTTTCTATAAATTTTTTCATTACACTGCTGCCTTGCGGCTTAAGCAGCTACAGGCGGGGCTTTTTCTTACAACTAACTTACAATCTAGACTTAAAGTTATCTTAATTGCACTTTGGAATTACTAACTTACACTAAAATCATTTTTTTGTAATTCTATTTTATAGGTAAATTGTTTTTATATAATGGTACATTGTTATTATTATTAGTATTTTTTTTTCTACATTCACACATCATTCATACTATTTTCATTATATACATAACCATTCATTCTTCCCATTCATTCGCACTTGACTACTACTACTGACTACAACGCACTGACTACTTGACACTACACTCACTCTTCGCCACGGCACTGACTTGACTGTGTCCGTGGCGCTCGGGCCCATTGGGAGGCGTGGCAGGTGGGGCGCGGCGTCGCGTTCCCCGCGCGTCCCTCGGCCGATGGCGAGTCTTCCCCCTCACGCTCGGTTGCCTCCGCTTGCTCGCACAAGGCAGCAAGCGTGTCGTGAGGCAGCGCGCGGAAGGAGAAGGCGACGCGCTTCGGGCCTTTCCGGAGGTGGGACCGATGCGCGTCACTGTTCGCCTCACGGCCGGTGTCGCGCAGGATGCGCGGCGCCTTCGGACCCAGAGCCCTTCTAAGCGCCGTAGCTGACCGCCTTTGGAGCTCCGGCAAGAATTGGTTTTTTATACCCAGAACTCCGAACACGTCGGTGTTTCTAGGGTATCTATTGGGAATGGGAGGAGGGAGGTGGGGGTACGCCGCGAGACGCGCAGCGCGGTTTTCCGCCGTGCGAATCGGGCGGAGGGTGGAGGGGGGTGCCGCCGCGAATACCTCGCAAGCATACGTCCAAATGGACCGCACGCAGGCGGTGAATAGGCGGCGTTTGAGGGCTGGATGAAGTTCGGGGGCTCGAAGGAGTGGGCGTAGGAGAGTGGTTCGGGCAGTTATTTTTTGGCTAACGTACTTGGCGTGGGCGTGCCAGCGGAGGCCGCTGTCAAGCTTCACACAAAGATACTTCGCCGTCTTTTGCCACGGTATATGCGTGCCTAACAAGCTCACGACTTCATCGGGGTCGGCCCTCTGTCGAGTGAAGTTGACGGCTACGCACTTGTCATGGTTGAGGGCAAGCTTTTTATGGCTTAGCCATTTGGGAAGCTCGGCGAGACAATCATTCAGATATCTCGCCGATTTCCTTTTGCCCGCCGATTTCGCATAGTAAGCGAAATCATCCGCGAACATTAGGAGCCCGCAATGTTGAATGCCTGTATTTTTTTCAACCGGAAGCGGCGCGTCGTTGACGTACAGGCCGAATAGTGTCGGTGAGAGCACACTTCCCTGAGGCACACCGGCTGCGGCTCGCCTTGGGGACGAATGTACGCCATTGACGCGAACCTTGAATCGTCTGTCAAGAAGCTGGCGATTAGTCTGACGAAGTGTCCAAGGCGCTCCCGGGCTCGGTCCGTGCCAGGCGTCTGCGACCCGAAGCTCAAACGGGCTCGCGTGGCCTTTTTTTCCAACTTTCCCCCCGCCAGTAACCCTGGCGAGGCGGGAGTTTTTCTTGGTGTACAACATACGCCGCAGCTCTATGGCTTATGCGGCAAAGAAGGGGGCAGAACTTACTAACTTATTTCTAACTTAACCTATGGATGAAGCCGGCACTTTAGCCGGCAACCTAAGATTAACACAAGACAGGATTTATTCAGACTTCAGGCTTAGTTTGTTTTCTTGGGTATTTTTTTTTCATTCACACGCACATTCACACTAGATTATATGTTCACTTGACACACGCACTTTCACACGACACTATATACATAAACACTATTTACACTATGTGCGCCATGTGCGCCACGGCGCCGACTTTGCTCCAAGCGTCCGTGGCGGCTAGGCACAATGTGCCCTGTCGCGTGGCCTCACGCTGGGCTATCACGCAGCCCCCTCATGGACGCCTCGCAAACTCTCTCGCAGTCTGGAACTGAACTCACCCTTCTGGCGCAGACAGGCACGTTATACACCAGGCGCTGCGCTGGTAGACTTGTGCAAGTTTAATTTTAAAGTGGCTAAAACTACACTTACATTTGATATTCAGTATATTGAAGGGGGACGAGGAACAGTGTTTGAAGCACGTTTGACAAAATCTTTTGATTACTCAATAGTCAATGAGGAGGCAAGCCATCTGATTACCAAGCTGTCCAAGCTTCGTTTGCACTGGTTTGGAGTTCAAATACTCATTAGACCGTTTCCAAAATTCATTTGTGCCTGAAACAAACCAACTTTCAGTAATGTTGGAAGGGGCAGGAGAAAGTGCCAAGGTGTGTAAAGACCTTTCTAGAATAAAATGAGGTGTTAATGCTTCATCAGATTTGTCTGAAAGATAGATGTTTGCAATTTAATAATGCATCTCAGTTGACAGGGTATAAAACTTCTCAACTTCATACTTTCATAGCAGTGGCTTTATCTAATAAATTTTCAACTGATCAGATCCCCCGTTCTGGAACTCGATGATAGGGAGCATGCTGGGGAGCATGAAGAGGAATGTACCTCCATTCTATGGTGTAATCTAATAGAAAATTTCTCCTCATCAGATATACTTTTATTTTCTTTGCCTGTTCAATAAGCTATCTGCATTTGTGCACCTTTAAATCTTTCTACATTGTCACTATAAAACATTTTCGGCTTGCCTCTCCTGACAATAAAATTCCTCCCGGCTAAGAAAAAATGATCTGCACTTGCGGAAATAACACAATCTAAATGTATTGCCCTAGTAGCCAGCGAGGACACTCAAGAGGATGGTGCTATGAAATCCCACAATTTTTGAATATTGTAAAAGTGAATTTTTGAGTCTTTTTACGACTAGGAGTAGCATATTAAAAATCGAGACCAGGGCCCTATAAATCCCATATAGCGTGGTGGGGGACCATTACTGTGGCGCGCTCTAGAGCATCACCTTCTTACACAAACTAAAATACGAACTGCTACCAACGTTATTTAAAACGTGCGTGGGTTCTCGGGACGCGAACACACGCGCTTGATGCAAAAGATCGCGCCGCTGTTCGCGCTACCTTTTCTTTCATGCATGTATTATGAATAAATGAATTTTACAAGATAAACACATAGAATTTAACTTTTGTAATTTCAGAAATCGTTCATAAACAGTATGTTCGTATTTATTGACCAATTTTATGTGCGAAAGTTCGCGAGTCTTACCAGCAGCTGTATCCGGCGACACCATTGCATCCTATAGTAGCAACATCTAGCTTTGTCCCCAATTTTGATGGAGAGTTGCCAGGCCCTGATGGAGACCCTCGCGAAGCGCCCGGTGATGGTCTCGTACAAGAAGGGGCTGAGTGGCCAGTTCTGCTTCTCCTGGAGGAGTGACAATGTCACCACCACGGAGCCCTCCGCGCTTGCCATGACATCACCACCACCACGGAGCCCTCCGCGCTTGCCATGACATCACCACCACACCACCACCACCACGGAGCCCTCCGCGCTTGCCATGACATCACCACCACCACCACCACCACCACGGAGCCCTCCGCGCTTGCCATGACATCACCACCACCACCACGGAGCCCTCCGCGCTTGCCATGACATCACCACCACCACCACGGAGCCCTCCGCGCTTGCCATGACATCACCACCACCACCACGGAGCCCTCCGCGCTTGCCATGACATCACCACCACCACCACAGAGCCCTCCGCGCTTGCCATGACATCACCACCACCACCACGGAGCCCTCCGCGCTTGCCATGACATCACCACCACCACCACGGAGCCCTCCGCGCTTGCCATGACATCACCACCACCACCACGGAGCCCTCCGCGTTTGCCATGACATCACCACCACCACGGAGCCCTCCGCGCTTGCCATGACATCACCACCACCACCACCACCACAGAGCCCTCCGCGTTTGCCATGACATCACCACCACCACGGAGCCCTCCGCGCTTGCCATGACATCACCACCACCACCACCACCACCACCACGGAGCCCTCCGCGCTTGCCATGACATCACCACCACCACCACCACCACGGAGCCCTCCGCGCTTGCCATGACACCACCACCACCACCACGGAGCCCTCCGCGCTTGCCATGACATCACCACCACCACCACGGAGCCCTCCGCGCTTGCCATGACATCACCACCACCACCACGGAGCCCTCCGCGCTTGCCATGACATCACCACCACCACCACGGAGCCCTCCGCGCTTGCCATGACATCACCACCACCACCACGGAGCCCTCCGCGCTTGCCATGACATCACCACCACCACCACGGAGCCCTCCGCGCTTGCCATGACATCACCACCACCACCACGGAGCCCTCCGCGCTTGCCATGACATCACCACCACCACCACGGAGCCCTCCGCGCTTGCCATGACATCACCACCACCACCACGGAGCCCTCCGCGCTTGCCATGACATCACCACCACCACCACGGAGCCCTCCGCGCTTGCCATGACATCACCACCACCACCACGGAGCCCTCCGCGCTTGCCATGACATCACCACCACCACCACGGAGCCCTCCGCGCTTGCCATGACATCACCACCACCACCACGGAGCCCTCCGCGCTTGCCATGACATCACCACCACCACCACCACGGAGCCCTCCGCGCTTGCCATGACATCACCACCACCACCACCACGGAGCCCTCCGCGCTTGCCATGACATCACCACCACCACCACGGAGCCCTCCGCGCTTGCCATGACATCACCACCACCACCACGGAGCCCTCCGCGCTTGCCATGACATCACCACCACCACGGAGCCCTCCGCGCTTGCCATGACATCACCACCACCACGGAGCCCTCCGCGCTTGCCATGACATCACCACCACCACGGAGCCCTCCGCGCTTGCCATGACATCACCACCACCACGGAGCCCTCCGCGCTTGCCATGACATCACCACCACCACGGAGCCCTCCGCGCTTGCCGTGACATCACCACCACCACGAAGCCCTCCGCGCTTGCCGTGACATCACCACCACCACGGAGCCCTCCGCGCTTGCCGTGACATCACCACCACCACGGAGCCCTCCGCGCTTGCCGTGACATCACCACCACCACGGAGCCCTCCGCGCTTGCCGTGACATCACCACCACCACGGAGCCTTCCGCGCTTGCCATGACATCACCACCACCACCACGGAGCCCTCCGCGCTTGCGATGACATCACCACCACCACGGAGCCCTCCGCGCTTGCCATGACATCACCACCACCACGGAGCCCTCCGCGCTTGCCATGACATCACCACCACCACGGAGCCCTCCGCGCTTGCCATGAATCGCAAGTTCGGTGGTCGGGACGCGGGCCACAGATAGAGATCACGCTCATTCGCACTTCTTGGCGCGCCTGTTACGAGAAGGTCTTGGCATTGCCGAAGCAGCGTGGGTGTTGTGGGGAGGAGCATGGCTTAAACGCCATATTTTGTGTGGATTGAGCCTGGCAAGAAAGATGCCAGCGTAACATAAGCATTAATAGAGAAGAGGCAGAAATCTATAAACCTTGAGGCAGAGTATAAATATAAAATTCTTAAATGTGTTTCTTTAGAGTATGGTAAATAAAAGATGGCTGGTATCAACAATTTATTTTGCTAATGATGGTTTCAATCGCGTATCGATCCTCAGAGCTAAAATTAGAATTGTCGAAATAAATTATATTAATACACGAATTACTAACAATTAGGGATAAGTTAATACAAATATTATATACAAAAGACACTGCATGCCAGATTCGTACTCAAACTGGGTAGTACATACCTTGCAGCTTCCGAGCCGAAAACAGTTCTGCGGTTTTTTAGTGTGTCTTGTATAAGAACAGCCGGTCGGCAGCGGGTGGGGGCGGGAAGGGGGGTAAGGTGCGGACGAAGTAGTAGCTGTTAAATAACCCGTTTTCAATTTTGAGAATTAGGAAATTTGTTTATCAAATGTTTTTTCAATTAAAGTTATCGGCGAAGTATGAAACTGTGGTAGGGTTGTTTTTCCATGTTTGCTTGTGTTCTTTCGTTCTGCGGTTTTTTGAGTGTCTTGTGTAAGAACAGAGCCGGTCGGCAGCGGGTGGGGGCGAAGTAGTAGCTGTTCCAGTACCCGTTTTCAATTTTGAGAATTAGGAAATTTGTTTATCAAATGTTTTTCAATTAAAGTGATCCGCGAAATCTGAAACTGTGGTAGTGTTTTTCCATGTGTGCTTGTGTTCTTTCGTTCTGCGGTTTGTTGAGTGTGTATTGTTTAAGAACAGAGCCGGTCGGCAGCGGGTGGTGCGGGAAGAGGGGTAGGGTGCGGGCGAAGTAGTAGCTGTTCCAGAACCAGTATTCAATATTGAGAATTAGGAAATTTGTTTACCAAATGTCTTTCAATTCAAGTGATCCGCGAAGTATGAAACTGTGGTAGTGTTGTTTTTCCATGTGTGCTTGTGTTCTTTCGTTCTGCGGTTTTTTGTGTCTCGTGTAAGAAGAGCCGGTCGGCAGGGGGGGGGGGCGAAGTAGTAGCAGCTGTTCCAGTACCAGTTTTCAATTTTGAGAATTATACAATTTCTTTGTCAAATGTTTTTCAATTAGCGATCCGCGAATTATGAAACTGAGGTAGTGTTGTTTTTCCATGTGTGCTTGTGTTTTCGTTCTGCGGTTTGTTGTGTGTATTGTTTAAGAACAGAGCCGGTCGGCAGCGGGTGGGGCGGGAAGAGGGGTAGGGTGCGGGCGAAGTAGTAGCTGTTCCAGAACCAGTATTCAATATTGAGAATTACGAAATTTGTTTACCAAATGTCTTTCAATTCAAGTGATCCGCGAAGTATGAAACTGTGGTAGTGTTGTTTTTCCATGTTTGCTTGTGTTCTTTCTTTCTGCGGTTTTTTGAGTGTCTTGTTTAAGAACAGAGCCGGTCGGCCGCGGGTTGTGTAGTAGTAGCTGTTCCAGTACCCGTTTTCAACTTAGAGAATTAAGAAATTTGTTTATCAAATGTTTTTCAATTAAATTGATCCGCGAAATCTGAAACTGTGGTAGTGTTGTTTTTCCATGTGTGCTTTTGTTCTTTCGTTCTGCCGTTTTTTGAGTATCTTGTGTAAGAACAGAGCCGGTCGGCAGCGGGTGGGGGCGAAGTAGTAGCTGTTTCATTACCAGTTTTAAATTTTGATAATTAGAAAATTAGTTTATCAAATGTTTTTCAATTCAAGTGATCCGCGAAGTATGAAACTGTGGTAGTGTTGTTTTTCCATGTGTGCTTGTGTTCTTTCGTTCTGCGTGATTTTTCGATCTTGTCCCTCTGTATGTGGCATTGCAGTTGTTGCAAGTGAGAGCATAGACCGCGCCTAATGAGGTAGGTGGGATTGGGTCTTTAGTATTGGATAGTGTTTTTTGTAATGTAGGAGTGTTGTTGAAAGTAGTTTTGAGACCGAATTTGAGTGTGGCGGCTATCATAAGAGAAAGGGGTCCTACATAAGGGATTGTGAGGTACATGGCTGAAGAGCTCATGTTAATTGGTGTTGGGTGGTGTTTGCGGATATTGTTAGTTTTCGTTGATTATTAATGTCAATTATAATAGTCGTATCCATTCATTCTGGCTATTTATTTTATGGTGTTCATTTCCTTTTTTGTGGTTTCTGGAGACATGGGTATTAAAATTACCCGATGCACCAGAGCATGGAAGGCTCCGCGTTTGTATGTGGGGGGGGGGGGGGTTGTGAAGTGCTGTGTAGGATTGTCCGTGTGGGTGGGTTTTCTGAATACGTTGAATTCATGATGGTCCTGTGCTTGCGTGATGGTGAGATCAAGGAAGTTTAAAAGATTTTTGTTCGTTTTCTACTGCAGTGGTGAATTTTGTTGGAGTGTAGGGAGTTGATGTACTGTGTAAAAATGGCAAGTTGTCTGGTGGTGCCTGTCCATAGTTCCAACACGTCGTCTACGTATGTGCCAGTAAAGGAAACGTTTAGAAGTGGATGTCCAGAAGCAAACATATTTTCCCAGACGTTCATAAATCAGCTAATAAAGGTGAGAGGGGAGAACCCATGGGTAGTCAAGAATCATGGTGTAGAGTTTGTCATTGAATTTGAAGTAGTTGGCATTTATGCAACAGGAAATTAAATTGTACAGTTCAGTTTTGATGGGAACGGCACATTGTGATCTGTGAATTTGATTTGGTCTTTAAGAAAATTCTTGCAGTCAGATGTTGGCACTCTGGGAATTATTTACCACATCGAAAGAAACAAGTTTAGCGTTAGAGGGCACTGGAAGTCCTTTGTTTTGTTAATGAGATCAGGACTGTTGAATATTGTGCTGGGGGTGTGTAACTGACGTATTGTTTGACATATTTGTTCAGTTCATAATCAAATCGGTGTTAGTGTATGATACACAGGTCTAATGGGGATGGTTGATTTGTGGATTTTTGGTAAACCATATAATCGTGGAGGGAGTGGATTGCGTGGAAGAAATCTGTGAATTAGTGAATAGGACTTTAGTCAGGGAGTTCTTGTTTTAAAGAAGTGTGATGTTCGTTAGTGGGGTCGTTATTTGAGAGATACCATTGTTGCCATTGATAAAATACAGAACTTGTTGTAATCTTACTTGTCCAAAATCACTATGGAGTTACCTTTGTCAGCTTTCGTTATAACAATATTGTCTTGAGAGATTTTGTCCTTGTTTTTTGGCAGTTGATTGTTATGATGAGATGGGCTTTGGGTGCGTGTGGTGTTCAATATGTTTGATAGTATGCGTAGTAGTGTGCTTGGTTTTTGTGAGTAGGATCATAGGGAAGGACAGTGTCTAGGTGAATGTACAGATTTTAGACTATTGTCTTTGGGTGGAGAAGGAGGTGATTGAGACCTTTTCGTAAGTGTGGCTTCGGTATGGGATAGAGTAGAGGATGAAAGATTTATGATACGAAGATTAAAGTTGGGGTGAGGCATGGATTCAGATTGTTTCGTATGTGTTTGATATTGCGCTTGGCTGCAAGACAGACGTTCCAGCTTGCTTACCTGTTTTTATTTCCGGTGGCTGCATATTCTGAAGATGCTGCTTCTGGTGGAGTAAGTGCACATTCCACTCGGCAGGATGTAGCGAAGAGGCCAGGTGTAGACGGTTCACATTTCTGCAGTGAGACTGTCGCGAGTAGCGTACCATAGTTTCCTCTCCTACTGTAGCCAGGATGAGCGGGATGCAACGGTTGCTTTTGAGGTGGCAAATGATGAGCCTTTGATTTTTGTTGATGAATTTAGGTGTTACCCTCCTTAAGATGCATTGTGTGATGAACCATATATGTAAGTTTGCCAGCCCAAATTTCAAGGATGCCTTGGAAAGGTTGGAGACAAACGAGGCTTAACTTGCCGACATCATTAATTAGATCATTAACAGAACACGACTTGTCAGAACATGATCGAAACGATAATTAGCAAAATTATCAGAAGTCTTTCATTTACCATACTTAAATATTAGGTGTCTACCTTCCCAGCGATATAATTAATGTATTATATATTGAGAACTCTTATTACCGACTGGTGGCTTTTCCTTCAACACATCGTTTCTTGTACTGACTAAAGTGCGCGTGCGCCGCTATTCCCCACACTTGGTCAGTCGTTGATAATAATGGGCCTAATCATGGCTTCATAGAGCAGCAGGCTGTTCGTTGTGGAGTTTCCTTCGTTTCTAAAATCATTGCAACAATCCCAGGCGTATCCACGCTTTACTCGAAACCGCGTCCGCGTGCTCATGGAAAGTTACGGCGCGATCGAGCGTGATGCCGTGCTCTTTTCCACGTTGACTTTGACACGCCAGCGCTGCAGCCACTCCTGGATCTGTAACAAATGTTGATCCAAATATTTAAGCAGCAGGTAGATTCTTTTAGACGTGGCAATTACTGCCGTGTCATCTGCATACATGGCGAGCTCGGTCTGGGTCGAGGTTGGCATATCACGCACGTACAGGCAGTAGAGCACAGGGAAGATGATGCTCCCCTGAGGCACGCCCACCCGTATGCGGCGGGAGGTGAATTTTGCGTTCATAATCTTGAACGATGATAGACTTGAAAGATCTGTTCCCGAGGAAGGAGTGAATGGAGTCCGTGGTGTAGAAAGGGTAGTTGGTGGAGATGAGTTTGGCGAGGAGGCCGTTGTCAAACCTTATCAAAGGCGCTGGCTTCTTCCAGGAAAACGCCGCTTGTACAGAACAGAATCCAGGGTGTTTTTTTTTGTGGTCCGCCTGTCTCTGAGACACTTTGTCCCTGTTTAATTTTTTATGTCGGGTTGTCTTCTGGTGTTGCGTCCCCTCTCCCCCGTACAGGGACGGGGATCGGGAGTCTGGGTAGTGAAGTGACGGGTAGTTTTGTTAGGGGGCTTGAGGGTGGGGAAAGGGAGAAGAATGGATTTAGGAGGGGAATGGAATGGGATATAGGAGGGATAATGAATATTTAATGTTCGTCTTGGGTTCAAAGTGACTGTTTAAATCGTCTTTGTCGTTTAATCTAGATTTCACCCTGTAACGAGCGGCGATTCATAGGCCAAAGTTGGGCCGAATTCTACTATGCGCACTAGTTAATGAGTGGTGCAGTGGTGCGCTGTGAAACCAAACTGTTAATTATTAATTAAAGCGTGCTTTTCTGTGAATTGTAAAATTCTCTTCAGGAGAATTGTCTCAAAGAGTTTGCCGAGCGTGCTAAGAAGACTGACAGGTCTGCACGACTGCGGCAAACTCTTATTCTTTCCTGGTTTGGAAAAGTTAAGCACTTGGGCAGGTTTCCATTGCGCACAATGTAATTTATGGCACTTTGCGGGAGCTTATTAAGGACGTCACTTCCGATTCCGTCAGGTCCTGGAGCTTTTTTTGTTGGTCCTCCGTCAGGTCCTGGAGCTAATTTTTTGTTTGACGGAATTTCGTAACTTTTTGTACTCCTAATTTTCAGAAGTTTTATTAGACTTGAAGCGATGGTAAGCTTAGTCGCGTTCCTGCATGAATTGCTCTAATGTACTCGTCAGCCACGGGGCCGCGGGACGTGTTACAAATCGCGTTTTCCATGGTACATGTTTATGTAAAATATCTGATATAATTACGTTGAATACTTCTACTTTACTATTGAGAGATGTTTAGTTATAAACATTATGCCAAGGAGCTTTGGTACTGTCGCCGAACATAGCCTCAGAATTAATATTTTCGTAGTCACGGTAGCAGATCATTATTTGCTTATATTTAGGGCATTTTATAGAGTGCACCAATAATACTGACCGTACATTAATACTTTCGAAGGGTCTGACACTCGCGTGATCTATCCATGTTTCAGCTCCTAATGATATGAGTAGGGTTCAATACTACTATTTGTAAATTGTATGAATTAATAGTATCGATAAACTTTACGGCAGAGTTAGGCGGTACCTTCATATCGCAATTGAAATCCCCCATGATTATGATATCCTGATATTGACTTGCTACCTGTGAATGTGGAATCTCCAACTCGGATAAAACTCCCGTTTTCGGGAGTCAGTAAAACAGCAACAAGTTCAATATTAATTTGGTTTTCCACAAACATATATTCCATGCCAGGTAAAGATGTGGAGTGAGCGACTACTTAAACATTGTCATCGCGAACAAACAAGCGACCCCTCCACACCAGTCTTTTCTTTAAATTGCTTTTAATTACCGCCGTATCATTCCGAAGGAGTTTATAATTAAATGCCAATAAGTCATAATTTTATTGTAGATTTTAGTCACGTTTCGATTATTAACAGGTCAGATATCGGTTAAGTTATATTTCAAATTTAAGTAATGCTGCTTAAGTGATTGGGCATTTACGTGGAAGAGAGACAAGCCACGAGGGAACTAAGACAAAGATATTTGTAAATTCTGAAGGGTTGCAGGGCTACTTCAAGCGGGTTTGCGATTTTCCACGAGGCCAGGGTGAGCAAACACCCTCTCCACTTCCGGATTAGCACTACACAGGTGAATTCCTGGAAAGCGTCTACTGAGGGAAAGGCGGTGTTAAGCTTAGATTCCACATTGAAATCCGCGGTGAAAAAATCAAAAATCAATAAGCAGAATGGAATCCGAATTAAACAAGTTGCTTACAATCACACGTGAGGCACCCACTACTTAAAATTAGTCTAATTATTCTAAGTTTCTTATTACTAATTAATCTAGGATAATATAGGACTCTAATTATAAAAATGACAGTTTAAAAAAAATTAAAATGTAGTAATATAAAATATAATTCTAATATTAGTAATAATAGGTAAGTAGAATTATTAATAGTAAATATTACGATGATATTAATAATAGTAATATTTAATATCACTATAAAAACTTACAATTAAAAATATTACAATTAAAATTATTTTTGTTTTAAGAACGAAAGACAGTACATAGTCTTTTGCTCCTAATTATGTATACTATCCAGTTCCGACGCGAACTTTGGCATTTCTCACCATTCTGTGACAATACATCTGTAGTCCAAACGTTCTGTTGGCCGAAAAGTTAGTCTATTTTATAACTTCCACAGTCAGGCTTTTCCGAATTGTGATGCCCGTTTACTTCAGATTTCTTTTTGATGAAAACATTTCCTGGCGCTTCCTATAACTGATGAATTTAACGGTAATAGGTACAGTACCACTATTCGTTTTCCGGCCAACTTGATGGCTGTGATCACTGTCGCTTAGGTCTAATAGGATACCTATCTTTTTGGTAACATTTATTGCAATGCAGTCGGCGTCCTCGCCATCACGCTTGGGTTTTCCGAAGATCTTAGGCAGTTTCGACTCTGGTACTGCTGAAGCTCGTCAGTCCCTTCCTCCGGTTGAAGTTCGAGAGCATCGATCTGCTTGGTCTTCTGTAATAGTTTCTCTTGGCGAAAAACTAAAACCTCAAATTTATTTTCTACTGCTTCAGAAACAACCTGCGCAATTTTGCTTATGCTCATGTTTTCTTAAAAAAATTAGAGGTAAAAACGAACTTTTAAGAAAATTAGAAAAATTAATTTTAGGAAAAAACTAAAAGTATTAACAATATTTTAAAAATATAAAGGTTTTACTTAGCTTATACCGGACACCGGCATTATGTGCAGCACTCTTCACTTACAATCTTACTGCTGGACAAAACTACTTGCGGTGATCCTCGGAGCGCTTAGGAAATGCGTCCTCACAGCTCGGAGACTGCAACACGAATGTTCGTAGGGCAGAGTCGATAACTGTGTTAAAGATCAGTCCCCTCAGCGGTCACCCTTGTCTTATGCCGGAGAGTATGGGGATGTTCTGTGATACGCCCTGTGCAGAGGTATTGGTTGGTATTTCCCGTGTAGAGCTCCGCCACCAGGTCACGGAAATCCTACTCCCCTACTCCCGCTGCTCCCAGTGCGGCTGAGACCGATCAAACGCGTTAGCTGTGTCCAGGATGGCCATGCAGATGTTGATGCGCTCCGTTCCGGCGCGCTGGAGCTCGCGCCCTAACAGGTAGTTTTGCTCCAGCGTCAAACGGAATCCCTTTTGCGCGGGAGAATATACCTGGTTCTCTTCTACCCAGGGGACCTTACTGTAAGCGCGCGTGCCCCTGCCGGAGACAGTCCGGTGCGCCCCGCTATGACATGCGGAGTAACTTGGTGGCTGCGAGGACCTCTTCGAAGATCCCGGTAGACGGTTCTGTGGCTGGGGAGCCGAAAGGCGTCCCCGGAAGCGAGTTTGGAGTGTGACTTTGAAAAATTTTAAAGCCCGACAGAAAAATGTCGAAATGTTTAAAATGTGTCTCTCGACGTTAGGAACAACCTATTAAAAGATAGCAAGACACATTTCCTGAATGTGCAGTGGCGTGGGACGAGTGAAGGTCGGTGTCGGGCGAGAGAGTTGGCACTTGGAGGCCGAACTGGCAGCCGGGGAGACGCCCAAAGTGATGGCGTTGCATTGGATCGTGAGTACGGAAGACTGCCTCGGCCTAGAAGGCGGGTGGAAGGCCCGACGGGCCTGGGAGGAGTTGAAAACGGCTCCCGGAGAGCGGGAAATTTCCGAGCCGCGGGACTTTGAAAAATGTCAGCGTCAGAATGAAAAGTTGCCCAGTTATGCTTAAAATGCCTCTCGAAACGAGGGGAATAACATATTAAAAGATGGCGAGATGAATTTCGGGTGTGGGACTTTGAAAAAATTTCTTGTCGGCGACGAAAATATTTCAAAGTTTGATTATACAAGTTCAACCGGGGTGGAGACGGTATTTCTCTCATTTTAAAATCTCATTTATTTTCGATCTTTGTATTTAGTTTGTTGTGATTCTCACCACTTAATTAGGAGCAGCTATTTATTTGTAGTTATTCTAGATGTTATTTTCGTAATGTTACGAGATTCTTCCACCTACCTCTTGCAATAGTTTATTACAAAGTTTGAGGAGTTTCCTTTCTTGCACTCTCCTTTATCACTTTCACTATTAGATTAATCACGTTCCACTTTTTATACCTAACCTATTACCTGATTCTAACTAATACTATCTTATTACCTAATCACATGCGTCTCTATCGCGGCCTTGTGGTGTTATTTTTTATCTACTCGTTGGCTATCTGTCCTCACACGTCACTTTTTTCTGGCACCTTCTTTCTTGTAGTTTCGTCCGGGAGTCCTGATCCTTCTTGGTTGGTATCCCCCCTCCCTACCTACTGTGATCGGGCAGTCGGCCGGGCCGGTCCCCGCGAACACCACTAGTCTCGTATTTGACTTGAGCGGCGGTATTCGACGGGGATCAGGTCGTGCCGGGCAGTGTGGGCATAATAGCATGCCTCGCTTCCGTTTACCGCTTCTGCCACAATTTTTTCTCTAATTGTTTTGATTTTCGATTTGGGCACAAGCTTCCGGAGCACGGCCGCGGCCTCTGCGCACCACTCGCCCAGCGCTCCTACCGCAAGTGGCAGGAACTCAATCTCCCTGAAGTTTCTATTCAGGAGCACCGGGCGGATCTCCTGATACTTCGCAGCCTTTTCGGTGTATCTACGCTCCAGGGAGCCCTGGTTGGCCACGCAGACCGCGGCATCAATGCAGACCGCCTGATGGCCCTTACCTATGGTCAGGGCGACGCCGGCCTGCGACCACATGGTTTTCAAACGGGAAACTCCAACCATTTGCCGCGGCCGCGTTTTCTAGGTGCGCTAGCACGCGGTTGTGACGGAGTGTCCTGGTGGCCGCATGCGAATTGCATTCGGCAATGACATGCCCGATCGTCTCCGCTGCGGGGGAGGACTTGTCAGCGACCTGAACAGTTTTGTCTAAATTTCCTGTCCTCCTTCGCATGCTGCGGCTGGCGCCGCAGCTTCGCCGAGCTGTTGAGGCGTGCCGCGTGAATGAATTTGTAGACGGGCGGCCTCATATTCTCGCCGGAGCGGAGGTAATTTGTGGACTCTCGTCCAACGCCGCCCAGGGCATGCGCATATATGCCCTGCTGCTGTTGTTCCCGCCACCTGCTTGCGTGTGCTTTGAACACTGTTTCTGAGTTTTTTCACTAGCAGGTGACGGGTTTTAATGTTTACGGTCTCTACTTGATCGCCGTCAGCAGAGCTCAGTTCCGCATTTAAGGGCCTTCGGACGGGTCCACGTTCAGTAGGGGGAGGGGGGTGTTGTACCTAGTTTGGCGGGGCCGCCTGCGTTCCGGTAGCGCTCTGTTCCCGGGCGGTGCCCGCCGGCAGCATGCGGCGCGTCTTGCTCCGGGGCGGTGCCGCCGGCTGGATATGGCGGTCTCGCCTCCGGGGCGGTCTCGCCGGCGGGGCGGGGCAGGGCGGGCTTGGCTCGCTCCCCTGTAGAGCTTCTACCGGGTGGAACGGTCCAGTGGGGTAGCCCGTGGGGGTAGCCCGTGGGGGTAGCCCGTGGGGGTAGCCCGTGGGGGTAGCCCGTGGGGGTAGCCCGTGGGGGTAGCCCGTGGGGGTAGCCCGTGGGGGTAGCCCGTGGGGGTAGCCCGTGGGGGTAGCCCGTGGGGGTAGCCCGTGGGGGTAGCCCGTGGGGGTAGCCCGTGGGGGTAGCCCGTGGGGGTAGCCCGTGGGGGTAGCCCGTGGGGGTAGCCCGTGGGGGTAGCCCGTGGGGGTAGCCCGTGGGGGTAGCCCGTGGATTTTGGGGAGCGGCGAGCCAGTCCTCTTGCTCGGGGCCGTCGTATTCTGGATCGATGTCAGCTCCCCGTACCTCCTCACCCTCCTCGGCGAGCTCCGGTGTTTCCGCGCCTGTTGTGATTGTGGTACTTCTCCGGACGCTCAGTTCGACCCGCCTCGGGAGCTGAATAAGGGGAGGTCCATGCTTCTTCCTCACTGGGCGGCAGCCACTTGACCCCCAACCTCCAAGACGCGAATCGGGCGCGCGCGAAGCAGGCGGCGTTGAGCGTCTTGTAGGGGGCGGTGGCGGAGTTCAAATGTGTATGTCTCCGCCCCCTATTCCCCTTGTATCTCTGCTCGCCTCCGCCTCGAGGTCGGCTTTCGCCTCCTCGCGCACCCACGCGTCCGGGCTGGTCAGGAGTTTCTAGACAGTGTCTCCCGCCCAGATGTCAGCCTCGGTCCTGGCCTCGAGCCAGACTCCTCCATCCTCTCGCCCGCTGTAGAGTAAATGGGTCGAGGAGCCGTGCCCCAGCGTCAGGAATTCCCGCGCTCGAGCCCTTATTACCTTGTCAAACATGTCAGCATGGTCTTAGCATATCTATCCATGCGGAGGGGGAAGACAGCCGCAGGCTGTACAAACTGCTCTAGGGCGTCTAGCTTTTGGTGATCCCTCAAGCCAGACGCCGCTATCTTGTCCAACAGCTGCTCCTGCTTCTTTAGCCCCTCCCATGACTGGACAAGGTTGAAGCCCACCGGTTTACAGAGGTAACAGGCGGCCTCGCCCTCAGCCATGCACGGGAGGGGCGTTACCTCCCCCTCTTCGTCTAGTTCAAATTGTTTAGTTTCTATCCGCCCACGCAGGACGCACAGGGTACGGCATTTACGCGGTTTCAGCTGAAGGCAGAGTTTCTTGAGTATCCCGTGCGCTTTTGCAATGTTGGCCTGTAACACGTCGGTTGTTTTGTCCAACAGAGCGATGTCATCTGCGTAGGCGAGGGCTGGTGGCGGGTTTCCTCCAGTCGGCGGCCCGAGCGCCCTCAGAGTTGGGTCTACCGCAAGGTTGAACAGCAGACAGCTCAGAGGGCACCCTTGCCGGATACCAGAGAGCATCCTGTCCTGTCAGTCCGGCTGCACAGATGTATCGGGTAGTATTGCCCGTGTACATTTGCGCAACGAGGTCGCGAAATCGATCGCCCACGCCAGCGGCACCCAGTGCTGCGTGAATCGCCTCGTGCGGCACCGACCCAAAGGCGTTCGTTGGCCGTTCGTTGGCCGTTCGTTGGCCGTTCGTTGGCCGTTCGTTGGCCGTTCGTTGGCCGTTCGTTGGCCGTTCGTTGGCCGTTCGTTGGCCGTTCGTTGGCCGTTCGTTGGCCGTTCGTTGGCCGTTCGTTGGCCGTTCGTTGGCCGTTCGTTGGCCGTTCGTTGGCCGTTCGTTGGCCGTTCGTTGGCCGTTCGTTGGCCGTTCGTTGGCCGTTCGTTGGCCGTTCGTTGGCCGTTCGTTGGCCGTTCGTTGGCCGTTCGTTGGCCGTTCGTTGGCCGTTCGTTGGCCGTTCGTTGGCCGTTCGTTGGCCGTTCGTTGGCCGTTCGTTGGCCGTTCGTTGGCCGTTCGTTGGCCGTTCGTTGGCCGTTCGTTGGCCGTTCGTTGGCCGTTCGTTGGCCGTTCGTTGGCCGTTCGTTGGCCGTTCGTTGGCCGTTCGTTGGCCGTTCGTTGGCCGTTCGTTGGCCGTTCGTTGGCCGTTCGTTGGCCGTTCGTTGGCCGTTCGTTGGCCGTTCGTTGGCCGTTCGTTGGCCGTTCGTTGGCCGTTCGTTGGCCGTTCGTTGGCCGTTCGTTGGCCGTTCGTTGGCCGTTCGTTGGCCGTTCGTTGGCCGTTCGTTGGCCGTTCGTTGGCCGTTCTTGCCGCGTCGTGCGCGTTGAAGCGCTCTCCCGAGCGAGTAGTTTTGTTTTAGGACTCCGTCAAACGGACGGAGTCCTTTTTGGGCGGGGGAGAGAGCTCCGTTTTCCTCCACCCACACAGAGCCGCGCCGCGAGGAACCCCGTAAAGAGCTTGGATAGTGTGGAGGTGAGAGCGATCGGGCGCCAGTTGCCCGGGTCACTCTCCTCTCCACCCTTGTGAATGAGTACAGTCCGCCTTCCCCGCCAGTCATCGGGGATTTTGCCGGACTGCCGTACTAAATTCAGTAGGTGTTAATAATTGCCGTGTTTTTTTTGTTTTTTTTCGTTAATCGGCCAACTAGGACCACGCAAGCAAGCATCCTGCATTTACCGCGGCTCAGTTTTTATTTATTATCACGGTGGCAGGTGCTTGCGACAATTTTTGGGGGGACCAGCATTTTTAGCTGGATCCGATTTTTATCCCCCACGGTTGTTAGCCCTGGGGGTATGGAAGATGAAATGATGATATGATAATGGGGGTGAAAGGACAACACATAGACATGCACAAATACATCCCGAGGCGGGACTCGAACCCGCGATCTTCTGGTCCGAAACCACTCCGGCACTACTGCCTTAGCGATCTCGGCCATCTGATCAATTGCCGTGGATTATTAATAGCCACCGAGCTGCCGCACGTGGCCGTACGAAATGCGGTCGCCTCAAGGTGCTGTTTGCACTGAGGGCGAGCCGCCTCGCGACCTCCTCCTGCGAGAACTCGCCCAGGTTCACCTGCTCGCGCCCCTCAACAGGTGGGTAGGATTCCTGTAATCTGCATGGGGGCGGCGGGCCGGGCGTGTACCCCCTCGAAGTGCTTAGTGAGCGCATCCACGGGAATGAGGCATTGTGGTCCCCTCTCCCCGTGGATCGCCCTCGTCGCCCGCCTCGCTTGATTAGAGTAAGTGCGGGCAATGTGATCACTCCCGCCATCCCCACCTCTGTCGGCTCGGAACTGGAACTCCTGACTATGCTTTATTTTGAGGCCCACCCTAACCTTGAAAAATCGGGTACATAAAGTTTATTTGTTCCTGCTCCGGCTGCGGCCCGTTCCGCAGAAAGTCCCAAATTTGTTCTACTGTTGTCCGCAGTTCGTCGGTGACCCTCTGCTGTTGTGGCTGACGGCGCGGCGCGGCGGTCTCCTCCTGGGGGCAGCCGCCAAGGGTGCGTCGGTCTCTAAGAGGGTGGGGTTGTCAGGTGGGGGATGTGGGTTTGAGGCTTGGTTATTAGCAGCGTTCGCTGGCGGTGCAGGGATGGCCGTCCTGGGAGGGGGGCGGGGCAGGCATCGGTGGTGGGGGTGGGGGCGCGGGGCGCCCGTCCTTCGCGGTGGCGGGGGCGGCGCATCCCGCACCCTCCAGTCCACCCATCCACCCTCCTCGTCAGTTAGTGAAGGGACGGGGGTGGCAAGTAGGGGGGATTGGAGCGGAGTGGAACACGGTGGGGTGTTTGGGGGCCGGCGCCTGAGGGGGGGGTCGGATCGGGGCCGCCATCTCCCCTTGGGGTGGTGTCGGTCCTCCTGTTTCCATTCTTCCGCCCACGGCGTCGGCGTTTCTCACACGCAGGGCGGTTACCCGTGGTGGAGGAGAGGAGCAGGGGGTCGTATGCGTCATGGGTCACTGAGGCAGGAGTGGCTAGAGTGCCCGGCTGCTCTGGTTCGGCGGGAGTAGGTGCAGTACGTGGTGGGGGGGTTAGGGGTGGAGGCAGGTGCACGCGGCGCGGGCTGTGGAGGTGGGGATGGTGCAAATAGCTGCTCCAAATCCCCAGCAACTTCCATTCGCGCCTGCCTTGCCTTCAGCGTGTCAGGCCTGATCGGCTCCTGGCCCCCTGCTCCTGGCTGCTTCCTCGGCCGCGCCGAGTGGCATCTCCCATGCATACCAACGTTGCGTACTGACGCGAAACGATGGTCGCAGCCGTTGTAGCCGCACCTCGCGGGGAGTTGGTAGTGTGGAAGGGGGGTGCGACGGCCATGCGCCCCTCACTGCACCTGGTGCGGTGCTGTTCCCACGACTGCTTTTCAGGAATGTATGTTTTGTAGCCGATGCAGAACAACACCGCTTTCGGTACGTTGTGAGTTGCTGCCATGTGGTTGGCAGTGGCCCTTTGTCGCACCCTTAGGGAGACCGCACAGGTGGTGATGCGGTCACACACCTAGCACGTCACCGCGTCCTGCAGTGGCATTGGTATAGCCACTGTTAGTTTCCCAGAACAGGAACGGCTGGACGAATGTGTCCGGCGTGTGCCGCCGCTCCTGCGCAGATCTGGGATTCAACTAGTGGGGGATAGCGCGATCCTGGAGGGGAGGAGGAATCTACACGACTTCGCGTGCGCTGCGGACCTCTGCCAGTTTCCACAGCCCAGGCATTTATATTTGATCCTGAGCTGAGTGTGTTTTTTTTGCAGATGGTCCACGGCCTTGCGCACGCGGTCCGGGAGGTGAGGGTGCCGGCCAAACGGATTTCGGTATTCCGGGCAGCACGGGCACCTGCTGTTGGGAGGGGGAGGTGGAAAATGATACCCCTCTCTTGACCGGCTGCACCAGGGTGAGCCCAGTGGGGGGAGGGTGGGGGGGGATGCGCTGGGCGCCGGAAGTCGCCGGCGGCGCTCGTGCCCGGCTGTGAGTGGGTGGGCTGTGTGGGGGAGGGAGTCGCCTGGGTTGCCGCGTTCGCGGTGTTGCTCCGCTGCATCAGGGACGTCTTGTGTCGAGGAACCGGGGTAGGGGTTCTACTTGCGCCAGAGGGGGGGGGATCGGCTGGGATGTGGCTTCTTCCTGGATGGGGGGAGGTCGGGGGTCTCTGCACCCAACGATGCGCTCTCCAGGGAGGTGTCTGCTGTTGGCGGGTTCAACCCCTGTGAAGCGTCCTAAACCCTACCTTAATTCCATCCTCTTCTGGCCTCTGCGTATCGACGAAGGTACGCGTGTAGCGTGAGAGGCGCGAACGCGGACATGCTACCTGGGAGTCCTCTTAACTAACGGGGACGAGAATCGTGAAGGAGGATTACTCCCGATAACAGACTGTGACACTCTTAACGGAGGATTACTCCCGATAACTGACTGTGACACTCTTAACGGAGGATTAAGACGCAACAAATTCAAAAGGTATTATTTCTATCGTATGCACTTACCTTATCTGCAGTAAGGAGGCTAATGACAGAGCGAAGATAATAATCAGTTTTAAATTCTTCTAAGCAGGTTTCAGAACCAAAATATGTTAAAAGAAAGTAATTGAAATGAACTTTCTTACTACCCAACATCTTACTGCAAAACAATGTAGTAACTAATTTCGCAACTCACGTATTTGACAAGGAACTAAGTGTCGAATAAGCTCCGGCTTTAGTATTCCCGGAGCACAGTGTTTCCCGAACCGAACTGTTTTCCTCACAGCGAACTGCAAGACATAACCGGTATATAGAGATCCTAGAGAGCACTAACAGCACTTCTTTAGTTGTTCGCGGTCACACTGCTCTCTGTAGTAAGAGTTGTCCACGCCGTCAGCAAAAAGTGAGACCAAAAACAGACCTAATTATCTTTTCAGTAACTTCAGTGCGAAACGGCAGCTAATTTTTTCAGTTCTTATAAATAGTAAATATATTTCAATAATAAAGAGTTTTCTAATTAAATCTGTTGAAAGGTCACTTGTTAGTATCACCAAAATTACACATGTTTTCTCTCTTTTACATGTGCTATAAAGCATACAAGGAAATATATTTTATGGCACCATACTAATGTTGGTACAATCTTTTCTTTAGATACTGACCTGCCAGTCCTATGGACCAGTTATCGGAACCCCCACAAGACACCGAATAAATATTATTTCCGGCTTTCTCTGTATTACTTCTTTCTTCGTTGCCTAAACGGTATTGAGTTTCACTATATTTGCAGCAACTACCAAACATGATGGTTTTGCTTTTTGAATTATGTATTATCATGCTATTGTTTTCGCCCAGAAATGTAATCTAGATCACCTTGCAAAATATCCTAGTCTACTTTTGATTGAATAACTCGATATATTATATAGTATCTGCAAATAGTCTTACCTTTGAAAATAAGTTGTCTGGTAGGTCATTCACTTACACGAGAAACAGGAGAGGTCCAATAACGCATTCTTGAGAGATCCCTAAAGTTACCTTTGCCAGAGTTGAAAATTGTTCAACTCGTTCTCCAACTGCCTGTAGTTGTCCAACTTTTTTCCTATCTCGAAGCTCGCCAATCCACGCAGAAACTATGGGGTCGAGACCCGAATGCATTAATTTAAGAACTAGTTTATCGTGTGGGACAACATGAAATGTCCTCGTAAAGTCTATTATGGCATCCAACCTCCCACTATCATGAACTTAATCTATTTTTTTCCCATTCTGTCTAATATAGCTAGCTATCAAGCGTTTCATTAGCTTACATACAACTGTCGTAAGGCTTACCAGTCTATAATTGGCTAAAACAGTTCTGTCAACATTCTTAAAAATCGGAACAGTAGTAGCTAGCTTCCAATTTTTGGGCACGCTCGAAACATGAAATAATGTTGTTAGATACGTTAAAATTGCCTCTCCACTGAGTTTAATTATGTCCGTTGAAATGGCATCTGGACCCCACAACTTTCCATTTTCATAGATTTAATTCGCTTTCGCAACGCATTTGTCTATATTAAACTGATTATGTACAGCCTCCCTCAATATGAATATGAGATTTTGTTTTAAAAACGGAACTGAGGTAGGTATCAAATAAGTTTTTTCTTTTTACCAATCATCTATTAGTAACTCGTTCTAGGTATCTCCCACGATATGAAGGTCTTCTTGCTCGTTTTCTGCGAACATATTTGTTCTGACAAATTATTTCCCTCAATGTCGAGAATATGCATTAATGTCTCCTGCGCAATTTTCTTTTGCCGCTCTAATTCTTTTGAACAGTTACGAAAATGTATCCTATGATTTTTCACTGCTATGTCTATTATTGAAAGCTTTTCTGGTTTTCTTCATACGTCGAATTTTCGCATTACCTGAATTTCTTTTTAACTATGTACACGGCCAAACGTTCGCAATGCATTATCTAGAATAATACTCTTAAACGCGTTCCAAATTTCCTCCATGTTCCTCATCTGTTCTAAGAAAACGATCATGCTGTTCTCTTAGGTAGTGGTGACCCCCCCCCCCAGTGTTTGCCTTTTTGAATCGTCATATTTTTATGACGGGTCCTGCGTGCCAGAGACAGTGCAGGGAAGGGACGCTTGCCTCCGCGCCCACCGCCCCACCGCCGCTCGGTATTGCTGCAGGACGCACGTCATTTCCTTGTGCTACTAATCCCCAGGGACACCACGAAGACCGAACAGCGATTGATGAAATATGGTAAATTGTTCTCAGATCTGTTATTCATGACAAGAGGTCCATTGGATTTGACAATCGCCTTATATTATATTACACTTGGCTGTCCGGGATGAGCCGCGACAACACGATAGCCAAAACGTCATCTCGATAGACTGAGAAGCTGCTCGTTCCGCACAGCCAAGTATCAAAGGACTTCGGCCGAGGAAGTATGCGAACCCATGTATTATAAATTTGACTTTTTACATACCAAATAAACACAACACAACACTAACTTCACTTCAAGTTTTTTATTACGTTTCGAAGGCTCATTGCCTCCATCTTCAGACATGCATATTAAGACATAAACTATATTACGTGATCTTGGCTGTCCGGGTGACGCCGCGTCGAAGGCTGTTGCCGACGTTTCGACCATCTTGTGGTCTTCCTCAGGGCTGGCGTACTAGCTTTATTATATTTTCCAACATATACACAAGAGTACTTCTTGCAGTGTCAAACATTTTCTGGTACAAATCCGCTCCCTTGTCCAGAAGATCCCTAAAAGTAGCGGACATCAGGCAAGAATGGCCGTGATATTCCAGGATTTGAATGTCACCTCCATGCTCATGAAGAATCTTCACTGTTTCAAGTTTCCCAGTGTAGCAAGTATCGTGAATTGTTTGGGGGTTTGTCTTCGTCGCATGGTTGGCATCTGCAACAACTTCTAGCAGCCACTTCAGCGAGTTTGCCAACAGTTTCACAGTTTGTCGCCTGAATTGTACTATACATGGAATCTAAAAATGAATATGAACATAAAAAACCTGTTTTTTAAACTTCGTTGCGTTCTCATTGACATATCAGTGGCACGCGGAGGTATTTTCGATTACCCGAATTACATTTTCATTCAGCCATTCAACCATTGAACTCTACGTACGTTTATAGGCAACAAAGGCTTCAATAGGTAGAAGTGCCAAATTCAAAAACGGTTTATCATCCGTTCTATTTCTTGATATATATTTATTCTCTTCAACGCATGGTTGGCAGAAGTCTATCTTTCTACAGAATTTATCTGAAATCGGTATATTACACCTTTGCCAACATAAGAAACCGGTGGTGGCAAGGCGCGATAATAACACTTCTATCGCAGTCCTGACAGAACATTGGCTTGGTTTTGTTGGTCAAGTTTTCAGTTTCGATGTCCCGCCGATTAAATATTTTGTTTCTTGCATGTCAAATTAGCTTGCGTTTCTAAACGATAGACATCAACTTTACAGCTGAAATTGACATAAACCTGTTCTATTGCTTTTCATATTCAGCCTTCATTCTTTGCATCTCGAAATAGCTGTATTTAACTTCACAAATTTGTTTAAAACCTGCAAGTCTTAAAGACGTGAAGCTTCTAATAGGCATCTAACATAGGCGTCGTTCGATAAGTTACTTTCCAGTCAAAATGTCCCGTTGTCTCCAGCTCTTTCTATCTTCCATCACAAATTAGCATGTGTTTATAAATTATAGGCATACATTTCCCTGATAACATTGGCCCGTTGCAAGTATGCCAATGTCCTGCTACGAAATTGTCGTGTATCTGGGCAAGAGGCTGGGCAAGAGGCTGGGCAAGAGGCTGGGCAAGAGGCTGGGCAAGAGGCTGGGCAAGAGGCTGGGCAAGAGGCTGGGCAAGAGGCTGGGCAAGAGGCTGGGCAAGAGGCTGGGCAAGAGGCTGGGCAAGAGGCTGGGCAAGAGGCTGGGCAAGAGGCTGGGCAAGAGGCTGGGCAAGAGGCTGGGCAAGAGGCTGGGCAAGAGGCTGGGCAAGAGGCTGGGCAAGAGGCTGGGCAAGAGGCTGGGCAAGAGGCTGGGCAAGAGGCTGGGCAAGAGGCTGGGCAAGAGGCTGGGCAAGAGGCTGGGCAAGAGGCTGGGCAAGAGGCTGGGCAAGAGGCTGGGCAAGAGGCTGGGCAAGAGGCTGGGCAAGAGGCTGGGCAAGAGGCTGGGCAAGAGGCTGGGCAAGAGGCTGGGCAAGAGGCTGGGCAAGAGGCTGGGCAAGAGGCTGGGCAAGAGGCTGGGCAAGAGGCTGGGCAAGAGGCTGGGCAAGAGGCTGGGCAAGAGGCTGGGCAAGAGGCTGGGCAAGAGGCTGGGCAAGAGGCTGGGCAAGAGGCTGGGCAAGAGGCTGGGCAAGAGGCTGGGCAAGAGGCTGGGCAAGAGGCTGGGCAAGAGGCTGGGCAAGAGGCTGGGCAAGAGGCTGGGCAAGAGGCTGGGCAAGAGGCTGGGCAAGAGGCTGGGCAAGAGGCTGGGCAAGAGGCTGGGCAAGAGGCTGGGCAAGAGGCTGGGCAAGAGGCTGGGCAAGAGGCTGGGCAAGAGGCTGGGCAAGAGGCTGGGCAAGAGGCTGGGCAAGAGGCTGGGCAAGAGGCTGGGCAAGAGGCTGGGCAAGAGGCTGGGCAAGAGGCTGGGCAAGAGGCTGGGCAAGAGGCTGGGCAAGAGGCTGGGCAAGAGGCTGGGCAATTGAAGTCTCCAGCAATAACTGCATGACGGTTATTTATATTTTTTGTTCTTCCTTAGAGGGCGCCTAAGATTTCATTGCTGTTGCTCGGTGGACGATCAAGCAATAATTTCTAAGATATTGCCTGAACAGAAAATTTCTACACCAGTCATTTGAAAAATTCTTTATCAACCCAATTTGATCTGATATTAACCCTTCCGCGTGGGGAGCAGAACGGCCGCCGCGTCATCGACTTGCGGACAAAGTGAGAGGGTGCGGTCTACCTGGGCGCGGTGGCCGGGTAGCGGCCGGGCGAACCCTGCCGCGGGAGAGTTTCACAGTGGGCAGCGCGGGCCGCAAGACTCACTCAGCGGGGCACGTTATGTTAACTTTTGCTATTTAAAATTTGTTTGGGCAAAAATGATAAAATGACAGAATATAAATAAGCACTATATTCACAATATAAAACATAAAATACATTTATTTCCAATCCCAGATTAGTAAACTACAGAAACAAGCAATTTTTCTACATAATAAAATTAAATATAGTTATTGCTAATCTGACTACACAACTTATGTACACAATTACAAAATGAATTTAGTCAATAATTGTCTTTTGTGGCGTATTCTTTGAAGCAATTCTCCACACACAATCCCACTTTACAGTCAGGACACCAGTAGCAAGGTTCGCGTCTTTTTCCCTTGCTCTATCAAACACATCTTTTCTGCGGTCTCGCTTTATTGCCTACAGGAGGAATTTTCTCTATGAAGTGTCTGCCAGTAAGACGCTCGACATTGTTTTGTAATGGAATTGGTCCTTTCTTTCTCTCGGTAGAATGTTCGAGAAATAATTTCTCTACCAGATCCACATGGAATATAAGTGTGCCAATTTTCGAATTGGGATTGTTTGCTTTCCAAATTATTAAAGAATTTAAAACTGTTACGTTCAGTAATCTTTTGAACATTTTTGTTCAAATTTTTGGTCTTCTTCCTTTCCATTAAATGTGTTTGCAAATACTCATCTTTTAAGTCTACTCCTCCCATGGACTTATTGTAATCAATTACACAAACGGGCTTCTGAACATCTCCTTTCGATTTGGTTTTAACAGTTTTAAAATCATTTTTGTGGTAAGTGCTTATCATCGTGACAGGTTTTTGTCCATCCATTTTATTAATGATACAGAACCCGAACACTGGGCAACATGTTCAACGCGTTTCAACTTCAAATCTTTCACGTATTTGGGAACATTCTTTCTGTTTAAACGAAGTGTTCCCACACAATCGGTGCGGTTTTTTAATGTTGCTGCTAACGTCGGGGAATTGTAGTAATTGTCCATCCACAACGTATGCCCCTTGTTTAGCAACGGGGAAACTGCATCACAATTTCACTGGTTTTGTTGTCATATTTGAGAGTCGTAATTGAGGTGGTGTCACTTTCTTTCCCTGTATAAACAATCAAAGACCACAAATAGCCGGTAGCAGATTCGCAGAATTCAAAAGTTATAATTCCAAACTTCGCAGCTTTTAGAGGAATGTACTGCTTAAATGATAATGCCTTTCCACAAAGTTAAACTTTCATCAATGGAAATATTCTGCCCTGGCAAATAGTACTTTTTAAATTTGTCATTTAAATGTTGCAAAACAGGGTAAATTTTAAAGTGTTTTCGGTCCTTCAAAAGGGCTTCTTTTATTGTCAACAAAATGCAGAAACCTACAAATCGATTCGAAACGGTCCAATGACATTACCGATGAAAATATAGGAGTACTTACGATGGAGTTCCTCGAAAAAATAGGATCGAATTGTTGGCGTTTGTACAATTCCCATTAGCATAAACATAGCAATGACAACATATTTCGTCAATGCTTACAGGTTGCCCCACTCCTACTCTTGAACGAAATGGAAAAAGCATTCCTCGATTCACCATGAACTGTTCAGCGTAACGATTCGTCTCACACGCAATCATTGAGATTAATTCTGCATCAAAAAACAGCTTGAACAACGATAAAATATTAACTGTGAATCGAGCTTCATTTTGTGGTCCATGTACACTCATAAATGTTTCTCTCTTGCCAGAATAATTGTTCAGGTCTCCCCACGTAAACACATCTGAAATTTGATTAGTGCTGGTATCACATGTCACATCCAAATCGTCGTCTTCGAACACAGCATCGGAATCACTAGACCTGTCTGTATCACTGAAGTCATCGTCAGTCTCTAACAAAAGCTCTTCCTCAATTGCTGCATCTGACAAAACAATTTCATTGGAAATTCTACACCTCGGGCCCACTGTGTGAGCACAAAATTAAACGATTTACACACTTAAAAGTAATAATAATATATTGTAACAAAATATTATTACAACTGTCTTCAAGGGCTAGCTTCTGAATATTTGGGTACAAGCGATAACACTGTATAAACGAAGCGCGAGCAACAACGGTTGTAATAGAACTAAACAAACTTTCCGTGTTGGACACGGCAAACCGCAAATGAAAGGAAGAACCTAAAAGCGTTCTTACAAGTCATCCCGCGACAGAAGGAAAAGGCCCTTCGCGTACCTGCCACGGCACCCCGAAATGGAAGTGAAAGGACTGGTGCGTTCAGGACACGGCATCCCACGCGGAAGGGTTAATTCTAACCTAAACGTAACACATTATTTAATTTCCTTTGTTGGATTTTCACTTAGCACTAGCACTAGCACTAGCACTTTTTTTTGGCGTAGTCGGCGCAAGTGCTAACCGAACAAGAGGCCATGTCGAACCGCCCTTTGTACTGCTCTCGGAACCGCCGGTTTGGCATCACGTCGGGAGCAGTGGGCTGTCTATTATTGCAGGTCTTCTGATTTGTCATAGCTCCCTACGTCCCCCCTCCACCGGGGTGATTAGGGGTTCAGGAGTGTACATCGTGCGTCTCTTTCGTCTTTTTTCTTTTGTTCTTAGTATAGTAGACAGATGTGCTAATTTTGCTCCAGTTTCTGTTGCTTTCAGTCATTTTGTTTGTAATATTTTCTGTCGTTATGTCCTCCCCCAGTTGTAGATTGAGTTCGAACCTTAGTCTTTCCCATCTACAGCAGCGGAAAACTGTGTGTTCTGCTGTATCTTTAGCCTGACAGTAGCGACATAGATCATGTAACGTTTTACCAATTCTGAGCGTATATATTCCAAAATTACCGTGTTCTATAGAAAGTAGATTTTCCGGGCTGGTAGGCCGTGGTCCAGTTGGCATAGTTGGGCCAAACATTTCGTCCACGTCTGCGGTGGACATCTTCAGTGGCGGCAAGGTCGCGGGCGCAGTGTCAGGGACGGCGGCTGGCTGGCGACTGGCGACGCGCTCTCTCAACTTCGTGCAGTTTTGTGAACGCACTAAAAGTGCAATGCGCGTTCACGCCACCGCGGTGTGACCATTCCTACCCTTACGGGCATCTATGGCCTATCCTGTAACATAAAAAGAGAAACAAAGGACAGAAATGACTTTAGCCTACCGGCGCGCGCATTGCGTGTGTTTTAATACTATGTTGTTTATGCTTCAGTCCCACCTCTCTGTTTCAGATTGCTCTTACTCCAGAAAGTGTTTAGGTCGCCTATACTTCGCCCTTTGATCGGGTTCGTATGAGGTGATCGCGGAAATCAAATCATTTTCCGAGTCAGCCGCTTTCTTAAAAAAAATTTCAACTATATTAATGTGAATTATTAGCAGTGGCATTGAAGTTTCGCGATGTAAAGTTTCTATACGAGCAAATCTAGGGGCGAAGAGGGCGGCCCTGAGACACTCGTTTTGAACTACTTGCAGTTTGTTCAAATGTGAAGTTGCTGCAATTGCCCAACTCGGGCATGCGTAGTATATTTGCGGCCTAATTATTGCTTTATAAAGCGTGAGGCAGTTTGCCGTTGACAGTTTGCTCCGCTTGTGAAACAAGCTTCGCAATCTGCCTCGCGTCTGCCGCGCTTTCTGTCGCACGTTTTCTATGTGCATTGCAAATGTCAAAGAGCTGTCTAACGTTACTCCTAAATATTTGACATTTTTTGTCCAATTAATGGCGTCTCCGCATAGCGCGAGTGGCCTCGGCCGCGTGAATCTGTCTCCGTGTGAAGAGCACAGCTGCACTCTTACTCACATTGACTTTGACCCGCCACAGTTTCAGCCACTCCTGGATCTGTAACAAATGCTGATCCAAGTACTTCTGGAGAAGCTCGATACTTCTGGACGTGTCTATTACAGCCTTATCGTCTGCATACAAGGCGAGCTCTGTGTGAGGGTGGGTGGGAATATCACGCACGTAAAGACTGAAGAGCTTAGGTGCAATCACGCTCCCTTGCGGCACTCCGGCCCTTACGGCGCGGCGGGTAGATTTTGCGTTCAGAAGCGTCACTTGAAACGTTCTGCCCGCGAGGTATGAATGGATTAGGTGTATTAGATAAATAGGGAAATTCATGGATTGGAGTTTGTAGAGGAGGCCGACGTGCCAGACCTTATCAAAGGCGCTGGCAACATCGAGGAAAACTCCACTTGTGAATCGGCGCTCATTGAAGTTGAGTCTTATGCGGTCCGTGATTCGCACAAGCTGATGCGTTGTGCTATGCCCTGCGCGAAAGCCGAACTGCTCCTTATTTAATAGTGCGTTCCCTGAAACAAATTTTAATATTCTGTTTTGCATTAGTTTTTCACAAAGCTTCCCGACCGTGTTTAATAGGCTAATGGGCCTGTAAGACTCGGGCTTTTTAGGATTTTTTCCCTGCTTGTGAAAAGTTAAAATATGCGCATGTTTCCACTGACTCGGGAAATGCTGAAACACAAATATAGCATTAAAGAGTGCGACAAAAACACCATGGCTTGCTGCGGTAGCTGCTTCAGGACGTCGTTAGTGATGCCGTCGGGGCCGGGGGCTTTTCTGCTCTTCAGCTCCGAGATGGCCGCTTTTACTTCAGCCTTCGTTGCGAATCTCGGCTCGTCGGCTGGGGCGTGCAAGGTCGCCATTACCGTTTGTTGTACTTCGACAACGTGCGGTATTGGCGGCGCCTCCTGGACCGGCTGAAACTGAGTTTCTAAAACATTAGCTAGGAGTTCCGCTTTCTCTTTATTGGATTCTGCGAGTTCTCCTGTGCTGGTTTGAAGCGGCGGCACCGTTATCGGCTTCCTGGAAAGCATGCGAGTAACTCGCCACAATGAATTATCTTCAGGTTTGAGACCTGATAACAATTTAGCCCATTTCTGATTGCGGTAATCCGCCAATTCGATTTCAACTTTGCGTTTCAATCGATTTAGCTCCCGCTTATCAGATGGGTGTCGCGTGCTCTGCCACAATCTGCGCGCCCTGTTTTTCCTGGAAATTAAATTAGTGAGGTAAGGGGTTAGTGGTTGCTCCTTTTTTGAGGAACGCTGCTTCTCCGCTGCTGCGTTGAGGCTGTCAGTCACAGCTTCGGCGAATTTTTCTGCTCCAGTTTCTATCTGCTTCGGTCCTGACAGGGCAGATGCATCGGGTAAGCGCTGCTGCAGCTCCGTCTGGAATTTCTTCCAGTCCGTTTTCCTCTGCGTCGTGGGTGCAGCCGACAGAGTTAGGCCGCCGCGCCTCATATCTGCCATCACTGGGAAATGATCAGAGGAGAGTTCTTGGATAGTGGTTAATGTGGGAGGGTAGTGTAGTTTCTTGCAGAGCGCAATATCTAAAATATCGGGCTTGCAATTCGTTTTATAGGGATAATAGGTGGGCGTATTAGGTGCGTATATCTCGCAGCCGTTTGCATCGGCAGTTGCTTTCAGCTTACGGCCGCGGGGGCAGGTAATGCGGGAGCTCCATGCCGTGTGTTTGGCATTAAAATCGCCAGCCACAAGTGTTGGTGTTGTGTTAGCCTCTACTAGTTTTGCAATATCTGCAGCTAGTAGGGCGCACGTTTCCGCGGAGCGATCTGGACGCGCGTATACAGATACAAGACGCAGCGGCCCTCGCTCCGTCTGAACGACAACAGCAGTGGCCTCGGCGTGCAGCAGCTGCGGGAGAGCTGTACAATAATGATTTATGCTGCGTCTAATTCAGATGGCGGTTCCGCCTCCTCTGTTGGCGGCTGTCGTATTCCCTGCTTGCGCCGCCCTGTCGTTTCTGTAGCAGAAGAATCCTGGAATATTTAAAGAGAGATGTGGGTTAAGCCATGTCTCCCCCAACATCATTACAGATATATTGTGCCGAGCGAGAAAGCTGTGGAGCTCTGACTGCTTCTCTCGCGAGCAGATGCCGTTGCAGTTCCAAAATGCAACGGTGCCGCTGTTCCTGTAAAAAAACGGAGCTAGCCATTATTTAAGGGTGGGTGGGATTTGGTACGGGTAAGGACGAGCGTACCTCCCCCGTTGCTTCCGCCGCTGCGGTGTCGTGTGCATGCATAAGCAATATTGTTATCACACACTTAAGCATGATCGACGCCCACTCGGCCGGATCGCATCGGGTGACGGATCGCATAATCGCCGTCATCACCACTTCGGGGGCGATCCCGTTTAGGGCGAGATCGTCCACCGTCTGGTGTAACACGCGCTCCTGCTCGCTCAGGGAGGGGGGAACAGGGACGCTCTCCGCCGTCCGCCTGCAGCGCTCAAGGTGCTCAGCGCGCTCCTCTCGCGCCACGTCGGCGGCCGTCGGCTGGCGCTCCCGGGTGGGGCGGGGGCGTTGGTCCAGGGCGGCGGCGTACGACCGCTCCTGGCGTCGCTGCTTCTGCTGAGCGCGTTTGCGTTCGCGTCTGGGCGAACGCTGAGGCCGCGGTGGCGGCGTGGGCGTAGGGCTGCGGCGGCGCGAAGGCTCGCGCTCCCGCGAGGGAGAGCGCGACGCCTCCGACTGCGTGTTGGCCGCTCTCCTTTCTTGGATGCGGGCGCGTCGCTGGCGGTCCCGCTGCTGCCTCTCCTGCCGCTGCTGCTGCGCCTTGTTTCCCCTGAAACAATGGCGCTTATACTCGAGGCATCCCTTGTATTTTGCGCCGTGGCGTTCGCCGCAGCAATTAGCGCATTTGCGCTCTTCTATGGCTGGGTTTTCACCCAGCGGGCACTGCGCGGCGTCGTGCAGTTCCCCGCACTTCTTGCAGCGCGTGCGGCGCTTGCAGTTCCGTGCCACGTGCCCGAAATTCAGGCAGTTGTGGCACTGCGTGGGCCCGCGCGGCGGGCGATACATCTCCACGCGCACGCGGAGCCCACGTATGCTGGTTACCTCGCGGAGCGCCCGGTGGCGCTCCGTGTCCTGCAGCGTGGCAATGATGAGCGGCAGCGGTCTGCCCCTTCTACCCGGCCGCTGGCTGATGAGCCGCTCTAATTTCTGCACCTGAAAACCGATCAAATCAAGGTTATCATGCAGACTTTTGAGCGAGAGTTCCAGAGGTATGCCCCTCAGGACATACCTCAGCACTCTCGCGTTTCCCGTGGAGTACGTGTGGTACTCCACGTCTCTCCCGTCCAGGGCGGCGAGAACATCCCGATGCGCCCCGAGAGACTCGCACCGGATTCTGACAGCGTCGCCGGCCACCTCCGCGGTGATTTCGGCATCGCCGCAGGCCGATCTCAAGCCCTCGAGGAGCCCGAAGATGTCCGCCACCCCGTAAAGAAAGATGGGGGGTGGGCGTCGGCGGCGTTGGACGAGCGTGAACCCGTCTTCCTCTTCTTCGCTGGCGGCCGCTGCGGTGGCTGCGTCGGCTGGCGGTGGCGTCGTGGCTGCAGCGGGCGGCGTGTGGCGCGGCGAGGTGGCCGGCATCTCTCCGCCGTCTGTCTTCCTCCTAGAAGCAGGAGAAGAATTATCGCAAATGCGATCAGTTGAAGGGCAGCCAAGGCGTCGCTTCGCTCCCCTAGCACTGCCTCTTCCCGCGGCCCTACCACGCTCGCCGCTTTCATCCCCGTGTGGTGTGAAAAACGGCCGCGCGGGAGACGACGCGGGCGTCGACATCGCTTTTTTGCCCTAGAAGGGCGGCTAAACAAATTGCTGAAGTCCTAAAAAGGACTGTTTGCTTCTCTGTAGGCCGGAGCTCTTCCAAGATGTGTCCGTTCCCTGCGAAGGTCACGGACCCGTCGTGTCGTGTGTCGAATCGACGAATCCGAATCCAATACAATCCCGTGACACTGCGGCGCTACGCGCCCGGTGATTTATACTCTCCTGCCTGGGCTCTCGGGAGGGGCAGGTGCGCTGTGATTGGCGGAGAGGTCTAACCGTTAGGCCGGCGGTCTGGGCCAACCTGGGCCTAGCGCCAGACGTCCCCGTGGTCGGACGGTGGTGAACAGTGGGCCTAGCGCCAGACGTCCCGGTGGTCGGACGGTGGTGAACAGTTCCCTGCCGGTCCCGAATAGATGGAGCGAGGGATTTCCAGGCGTGGTTAAGAGCGAGGCCTGCGTCCGCGTTGATGTTTTGCGGACGTCTGTGTATTTCTAAAGCCTCTTTTATGCGTCTCGGCCAGTATCGGTTTTCCTTGTGCAGGAGCCGAGTCTTGTCGAAGTCAATGGCATGTCCCGTAACCTCCGAGTGGTGCGCAATCGCAGAACGGTTGGTGTTGTTCTTGTTGTAGTGGGCGATATGTTCTTTGAGTCGCTCGGACACAGAACGCCCGGTCTCGCCAATATATGTCCTGCCGCAGCTGCAGGGAACTTCATACACTCCTGCCGACTGGAGAGGAGGTAACGCATCTTTGATGCGTACCAAGGCGTTGTGCAGCTTGTCGGGCGCCGTGAACACCGTACGGATGTTGTTCTTCCGTAGTAATTTACCCACACGATCGGTGACACATCGGACGTAGGGAATCACGGCTAGTCTGGAGCGGGCACTCTCCTCTATCTCCGAAGAGGCATGACAGTCTTCGGCGTTGCCGCAGCCTTCGGAGCCACCGCGCCCGTCGGTACGATGGCGACCTCCGGAGTGGCCTGTGACGCTGGCAAGCACCCGTTTGATAGCCGTTTGGGAATAGGAGTTGGCCCTGAAAGTGTGTTCTAGCTTCTGAAGTTGCGCGGGAAGAGAGCGCTCGTCACACACCTTCACAGCTCTTGTGGCCAGTGTTTTCAGTACTCCTAGTGAACTGATTGTTAGGGTACTGTTCCAGCATTTACCTCGTGTTGATCGATGAAACCACGGAAAACTGTATCAAAGAAGCCGGCCCCTAGAATTCTCCTCCAAGCAGCTCAATTTCGAACAATAACTGCATTTTGAAAGCTAGATTATATTTTTAACTTTAAAATGTTAATTTTTGATATTTACAATTTTATTAAGTAATGTAAATTCTACAATACAATATTCAGATTAAATTGGAAAATGACTTTTTTTCATCTGGGTTGTAAATAACATAAAAAACACCACAATCTAAACAAAATTAATAAATATTTTGTATTACGAAATTAGTAACATGTGAACAATAATACTTGAGAATAAATCATATCATTCAATAAACGTTGATAATTAAAATAGTTTCTACCAATTTTTACTTTCACGTCTTACTATGTCCATAGTAAAGAAAAAAAATTGTAATGCTGCCGCAAAAATCGACGATTTTTAAACAAAAAAACTCGTTTTGCGGGCACCTGATAAGGCAAAAAAGGATAAATCTTGCCCCTAAAAATAGCAAATTACTTCATCTAACACGTTCAGTAATTGTAATGCACGTGTATTATGATCTAATTGGTTTACGATACCGAAATGTATTTTTCCCTCAACAATGCGGATACGACGAAATACAACGAGAAATAGAACGACGCATCATTTGTTAATGTTTTGACGATCATTTGAGTATAAAATTAGACTTTCTGACATGTGATTTGAAATGAAACGGACAACATTACCTCTAAAACCTTGCAATTGTTGCCCTTTGGGAAGAAGGCTTTCGCGGCTCAGTGACACTTACGGGGGAGACAACCACAGCAATGTATGGTCTTGTGAAGACTGACGCAGGGGTAAAAATGAATATTAACGATCAGAATGGTATACTGTTTTCCATAGATTGATCAAATTGATTTTTTCTTCTACAGTTTGTAATTCCAAAGCATCGATTCATAACGACACAAAACATTGCGATCTGTTCGCCGACCCTTGCACACAGTACTGCGGATGTGCCTTGCAGAGTATAAGTGTAAGTAATTTATGTAAATATTTATATGTTTTCTGTAGTTATCCTAGTCATTTTATTTTTGTAAATTTACGAGTTGAGTAACAGTAAATGAAATTTCTACTTTGGATCTAAACGCTATCTGGAGATATAGTGACAATCTTCAACCACTCATTCCTTGTATTTTAAAAGTTTTAAAATTCTGCCTTTTTCGCGAAACCATTAGACAGCTCTATTGTTGCTCTATTGCCAAATATGAAGATAGTTATATTCCTTATTAAAATAATTTTACCGTTCATTTCATTGATCACTTTGCAATTTGAAGCAATGAAAGAAAGGTTTATTTCTGACGAATCAATGCAAAAATGCCCCTTGTTTAGCAACGGGGAAACTAACTGCATCACAATTTCACTGGTTTTGTCATATTTTAGAGTCCTAATTGAGGTTGTCACTTTCTTTCCCTGTACACACCAAAGAGTATATACCAGAGACGGCACTCAATGTTAAAAGGAAAAGCCTTATTTGCCCAACTTCCGGTGCTTCCACATTGTTCTGTATAATTTCTATTGGGTAAACGGACAGCCAATAGCGAAGAAGTAACCGGTAAATTTGAAATAAACCAGCGACGCGGGAACTTTAAAATTTCACTCCCATACTTTTCACGCCTTAATTTATTAAAAAATTCACAATAATAATTATAAGGATTTTATGGAAGAAAAAAGTCAAACTAGGGTAGTAAAATCTAGTATTTATTGAGCATATTTATATTATACAATTTCGTAATTTCATTAGTAATAACAATTTTGAATTACAGAAAGTAATAAACAATACAACTGCATAATTGCAACTTTAGTATTTCTTTGTAGATATGCCAAATTAATACTATGGAATACTACATTATTACAAGCATTATGAATAAACAATAAGAACAGAATTGAAAAGAAACAAATGAAAATACTACCGCACATTTGCCCAGGTAAAAGAAATAGTTATGATACAAGGGGTAAAAGTGCCATTTTATTTTGCGAATTACTTAAGCCATTAAGAACACGAATTACATAATTATGTGATGTTACATAAAGATCAATATTATCTGATTAGGTCACATGAACGTATTTTGTTTTCTTTGTTGCTTTCAAAGTTTTATCAGAACATTTCAGCATTGTCCCACTTTTAGCAGTAGTGCAAAAAATTGAGCTTTTAGCATGCTCTGCATGCCTTGAAAGAACTGCTTTTACTAGTTGCAACCTAAAAATGTTTTCCATTAGTCTATAAATATTTGACAAGATTATTTTATTTACCCATGCTAATCTCACACATGCACAGTTTAGAGCCTGGCTTTTTTATAATGTTATCCACTGTGAAAGTACATTCACCTTTAAAACAATGATTAACAAATAGTGGAATTCCATCAATGCTTATGCACTACAATTTAATTCTGAAAATGGATTGTCAAAGTGCAAATATTTGATTGCACCAGGAGCCAAGCCTAGGACCTTCTGATAACTTGGCAGATGTCCTAATAAATGAGCTATAGATTCAAGCATTGCATTCACGACTCATAACAATTCAGTCTAATAAGAATCAGCATTCAAATACAGAATGTAATTGGCATGAGGATGAACAAAACAATGATACACATATAGTAGAACATAAATTAAATCAAGATCGTGTTTGTCATGACAAACAATTATTGTCAGAACAGTATAACAATGCATAAGCAACTTACATCAATACTAATAAGAAAGAAACAAATTGCAAATTAAAGAAATTTTAAAATTGCATGAAAATAGCCTCTGAAACAGAAACTCAAAACCTTTGTATTCATAATATTCAAATAGTGTCTTAACATAGCAAGAGACATTCCAAAATTGAGAAAATGATCATGCTTTACAGAATTAATTTTATCTTTAAATTTTATTTAATTAGAACTTTCCAAATCAGATGTGGGAAATACAGTTTATATAATGGATCTCTACCCAATGACAGAATAAACACTGATTTTAACTCTCGTTGTTCATACCTTTATAAACTGTCAGCCTAAAAGAAATATGTTCAGAAACTTTGTGCACAATGAAGCAAGTTATTCACTGCATATAACAATAATTCTTAAAAATTCTCTCTCTGAGTTCCGACTCCTCAAAGTGAACATTAATTTAAAGCCACTTAGGGTCAAACTCATAGGGTCTAATATGCATGCTTCAGAAGCCATCTCTGGAAGAGGATCTGAAAAGCAAAAAATGCTGTTAAGAAAGATCAAATTAATCATCAAAGGTCATCAAATGAATGTTCTGAAAACAAATCTGTATCAAAAAGAAAGATGTTTCTTTTAATTCACCATCTAGAATTACGAAATTAGAAAGCAAAGGAATATCTTGCACTTACCACATACCGAAGGCGCAGATACATCTCCCAGAATGGCTTCTTGCACCTGTCCAGAAGTACAAGGATCTGTAATCACAAAAAAAAGTTTATTTACTATAATAGGCACTAATAACTGTATATTGAAAGGAACATGCCATGAGAAACGTCGATAAAAACTTGGTGACACCTCACATGGGTGAAAAAGATCTGAAAATGGAGACAAACTTGAAATCTATCCCATGTTCAATAAATGCAACAACGTAATAATTGAGATTCTTAAAGATTATAGCAAATATTTACCTTTCACAAGGCTAGAATAAGCATCTGCAGCACTTGCTGTAGCAGCTAGTTCAACAGCACTAGAACCTGTATTAATCAACAACAAATTATTGCCAATACATTATGTTATCAATAGCATACTTATTTTTGCATTTTACAAACATACAAGAGACTTACCATTTTCAGTTTGAAAAGCTGCCTGTGTACAAGGATCTGAAAATTAAAAAATGCTGGTATCATAGCCTCCCATCAAACTATATATTCTGTTAAAACTATAAAAATATATTCTATTAAAACTATATTCCAGTAATATTCTATTAAAAAAGTCTTACCAATTACACCCATAGCTGCAGTGGGTGTCACCTCGCTTGGTCCAAACAAGGGATCTGCAACTCAACATGAACGTTAAAAAAATTCCAGTATTTGTGACGCACCCATCATCTTCTCGAAGCCAAATTGCACGCTTCAGACTTCAAACAGCGGTAAATCACTTCATTTCTCTAATTCACTGACTGCGATATGGCGTTAACAGCCCTACGAACAGCACGCGAATGTACAACGATAGGTCGACGAGAAAGGAATCCAACGGAAACCAACCGGCTCGTTTGCGAAAAAATTTCGAAATGAATAAGTAGTTCACATATTCTCCGCTTGAGCGTGTTGGTGTTGTACAGATGTATATGGCGTCGCTCTGAACTCTGATTGGCTACCGTATGGAATTTGAATAAGGACCGGATGTGCCCTATCTAGTGTCACACCACTGGTATAAACAATCAAAAGACCACAAATAGCCGGTAGCAGATTCGCAGAATTCAAAAGTTTTAATTCCAAACTTCGCAGCTTTTAGAGGAATGTACTGCTGAAATGATAAGCGCCCATTCCACAAAGTTAAACTTTCATCAATGAAAATATTCTGCCCTGGCAAATAGTACTTTTTAAATTTGTCATATGTTACAGAACAGGGTAAATTTTAAAAAGTTTTTTCGGTCCTTCAAAAGAGCTTCTTTTATTGTTGTCAACAAAATGCAGAAACCTACAAATCGATTCGAAACGGTCCGATGACATTACCGATGAAAATATAGGAGTACTTACGATGGAGTTCCTCGAAAAATAGGATCGAATTGTTGGCTTTTGTACAATTCCCATTAGCATAAACATAGCAATGACAACATATATTTCGTCAATGCTTACAGGTTGCCACTCTTTCACTCTTGAACGAAATGGAAAAAGCATTCCTCGATTCACCATGAACTGTTCAGCGTAACGATTCGTCTCACACGCGATCATTGTGATTAATTCTGCATCAAAAAACAGCTTGAACAACGATAAAATATTAACTGTGAATCGAGCTTCATTTTGTGGTCCATGTTCACTCATAAATGTTTCTCTTGCCAGAATAATTGTTCATGTCTCCCCACGTAAACACATTTGAAATTTGATTAGTGCTGGTATCACATGTCACATCCAAATAGTCTTCGTCTTCGAACACAGCATCGGAATCACTAGACCTGTCTGTATCACTGAAATCATCGTCACACTCTAACAAAAGCTCTTCCTCAATTGCTGCATCTGACAAAACAATTTGATTGGACATTCTACACCTCGGGCCCACTGTGTACGAGCACAAAATTAAACGATTTACACACTTAAAAGTAATAATAATATATTGTAACAAAATATTATTACAACTGTCTTAAAGGGCTAGCTTCTGAATATTTGGGTACAAGCGATAACACTGTATAAACGAAGCGCGAGCAACAACGGTTGTAATAGAACTAAACAAACTTTCCGTGTTGGACACGGCAAACCGCAAATGAAAGGAAGAACCTAAAAGCGTTCTTACAAGTCATCCCGCGACAGAAGGAAAAGGCCCTTCGCGTACCTGCCACGGCACCCCGAAATAGAAGTGAAAGGACTGGTGCGTTCAGGTCACGGCATCCCACGCGGAAGGGTTAATTCTAACCTAAACCTAACACATTATTTAATTTCCTTTGTTAAATTTTCACTTAGCACTAGCACTAGCACTTTTTTTTGGCGTAGTCGGCGCAAGTGCTAACCGAACAAGAGGCCATGTCGAACCGCCCTTTTTACTGCTCTCGGAACCGCCGGTTTGGCATCACGTCGGGAGCAGTGGGCTGTCTATTATTGCAGGTCTTCTGATTTGTCATAGCTCCCTACGTCCCCCCTCCACCGGGGTGATTAGGGGTTCAAGAGTGTACATCGTGCGTCTCTTTCGTCTTTTTCTTTTGTTCTTAGTATAGTAGACAGATATGTGCTAATTTTGCTCCAGTTTCTGTTGCTTTCAGTCATTTTGTTTGTAATATTTTCTGTCGTTATGTCCTCCCCAGTTGTATATTGAGTTCAAACCTTAGTCTTTCCCGTCTACAGCAGCGGAAAACTGTGTTCTGCTGTATCTTTAGCCTGACAGTAGCGACATAGATCATGTAACGTTTTACCAATTCTGAGCGTATATACTCCAAACTTAGTGTTCTGTCAAAAATTGCGTTGTATGGTAGTTAAGGTGTCCATGTCTTCGTGTCACCCAGGGCTTTATATCTTTAATCAAACGTCGAGTCCATGAAGCATTGGGCGTGTTGTCCCATTCGCTCTGCCATTTTTTAAAGGATTGTTCCCGGGTCGTCTCTTTTGTGTCGTCCCCTCTCGCTTTATGTAGTACCATTCTTTCCTGGGCCAGAATATGTATTGGCACAAGTCCTGCTAGAACCAATGCTGCCTCTGCAGAAACTGTTCTATATGCACATACAATTCGCAGCGCCATTTTTCTTTGCGTCCTGACGAGTGTCTGATTATATTTACTCTGTGCTGCTTCTGCCCATATAGGTGCAGCATAGAATAATGTATTCTGCGTTACAGAGCTTAGTATTTTCCTCTTCCCTTGGCTGGGGCCTCCTATATTTGGCATCAGTCTGAGTGCGCCAGTTGTCCTTCCTGCCTTTTCGGTTACCATATTGAAGTGGTGTGAGAAAGTGAGTCTCTCATCTATTACTACCCCTAGATAATTGACTGCTTTGACCGTCTTCACTACCGTGTCTTGAATTTTGAAAAGGACAGGTTTGGGCCTTCGTTTTCCTGGCAGAAGAACAGCCTCCGTTTTGTGCTGTGCCAGGGTTAGAGAGTTTTGTGTCATCCATGCGTTCACTATACGCAGGGTTGCGTTTCCGTTGAACGCGAGTTCTTCAGTCGTCTTTCCGGTGACTACAATAGCTAGGTCGTCTGCGAACGCGAAGTGTGTCGTCCCTTCGGGAGTTGTTTGTCGGAGGACTCCGTCAAAGAGTATGTTCCACAGTGTTGGACCCAGAACTGAACCCTGAGGGACTCCTGCTGTCATTTCTAGTTCTTTGCCCTTTACAACAGTAATTACTCTTTGGGTTAAGTACGCACCAATGATGTTAATAAGGTATCGTGCTACGCCTCTTTCCTCCAACTCCCTCATTATTGCGGACCAAGACGCACTGTTGAATGCATTTTTTACGTCCAGGAGTATTAATGCACTCAGGCCTGTCGTTAGCCTTCCTTGCTGTACTGAGAACATTGTCAATAGCCTCATGCGTCGATTTTTGTTGTCTAAAGCCATACGGTCTGTCGCTCAAGTTTCCTGTTCTATAAATTTCTTCTGTTAATCTCCCTAGTACCACGTGCTCGTATAGTTTGCCGACAGTATCCAGCAGGCATATGGGTCTGTAGCTTTTGAGACCCGGTTTAGGTATTAATAGAACTCTGGCCTTTTTCCAGGTTCGTGGAAAGGTACCTCGCTTTAATAATGTTTCTAGGGTACGCTTCGTGTACTCAGTCCACGTCAACCAGCATTTTCACTGCTTCGGGCGGTATTCCATCTGGTCCTGGTGCCTTGCCTTCTTTTAATTTCTTTGTGGCGTTTCGGAGCCCGCTCTCTGTCAGGGCTGGAATTTCTTTGTTGTCCTTCTCGACGTTCCATAATTTCTTGGTATGTCGTGGAAAGAGACTGTTGATGATATCCAGTCTTCTTTCTACAGGCAAATGTACTCTGGGTTCATTTACTCGCAATGTTTTGATAGCTATTCTTTAGCCGTCGCCCCAACACATTTCTTTCAACATTCTGGCATAGTTGAAGCCAACACTTCCGTTTTTCTAGAGCAATTCTTTTGCAGAGGGTCTTTTTTTAAGTTTTTATATACACTATCAGGTCTCGGTTTGCTCGGGGAATTTGTTCTGTTCTGCCTTTGATGTTTCCTCCTTGCGGCAAGGACTTCCTTTCTTAGTGCAGAGTGTTCAGGTCCCCACCATGGAGGATCTATTTTGTTGACTCCTGGAACGATCTTGGAGGTTTTGCATGCTTTCTGTAGACGTTTCATGCATTCTGTTGGTGTATAGGTGGGTCTTTCGGGTGCACTGTCTTGGAGAGCACGTCGCAATATCATTTTGTCAAGTTTGGTAGCCGGAGAGGGGGTACTCCGCGGTTCTGTAGTTTTCAGTGTTTCCGATATTTTGAAGGTTATATAGCTAGGGTCGCTAGCGGTCGCTATTAGGTCGCTAGCGGTTTCTTCATCTAGGACTTTCCATTCTGAAATGCGGTTTGTTAGGTTCTCAGAACAAAGTGATATATCGATGAGTGATGTTTGCGTGCTTCTTACAAATGTCGGTTGTGTTCCCGTGTTCATAACCGTTAGTTTTAAGTGCTGCTGCCCAATCTGTAAACATTTTCCCCCTAGGGTTTTCTTTTGGAGATCCCCAGTCCGCGGACTTCGCGTTGAAGTCGCCAGCCACTATTATATTAGTGCCTTTCCTTCGAAATTCTAATTCAAGCGCGTCCAGAAATTCAGAAAATACCTCTATATGTGTGTTTGGCGAGATATAACTGCAAATATACAGCCCTTCCACGTTGACCCATACAAATCCCTCGCCATTGCCATACTCCGTGACTCTAATCGAGGGGACTGTTACAATGATGCCAGAGTCTGGGTTCCGATCAAGGTACCACCCTTTATTTGTTGCCATATTTTTGTTGGGCTCGCTTATGAGTATTAGGTCGAATTTTAATCTGCTTATCGCTTCCATTAATAGGTCGTGGGCCAGTCTACATCTCTTGACGTTTATTTGTAGAACGTTAATCATGGTTGAGCGTTTCTTGCCTGTCTGAGAGCTTTCCCGAATGGCCTGCATACTCCAGTGCCTGCTCTGTGGTCTTCCTTGCAGAGAGGACAATAAGCTGGGTTCTTGCATGCGTTAGCTATGTCCCTCGTGTCCGCAGTTGTAGCATTTGTTTCTTCTGTCTTCGCCGCGGCAGTTTGTTGCAATATGTCCATAACTCCAGCAGCGATGGCACTTCCGGACATCCAATCTTCTGCTAACAAAGCACTACACAATTCCTAGCTTTAATCTTCCTATTTTACAGAGGTGCTTTGCAGTTCCTTCGTTTGCTTCAACCGTGGCCGATTGAGTCTCACCATATGCCGGTCTCATGGATCGGACATTTACGTCTTCATTTCCTGTCTCCGCGCGCAGTCTTTCTTGGAGTTCTTCAGCTGTTGTTATTGCATCGAGCTGCTTAACATGTAGTATTGTTCTGCGATGATTCTCGATTCGGGCATTTGTCCTCTCAAGTTGCTCCGTTATTATGCTTTTGACTTCCATTTCACCTTTTTTCAATGAAAGGACTAAGTCACATACTTTTGTTTTCCTGACGGAGTTCACTTTGTCTAGAGCTCCTGCCACTTGCAGTTTGTTTTTAATGTCCATCAAAAGTCTGCATAGGTCTTCTCTTTGTCATCGCATGATACCACCAATCCAGTGGAAGGTTCTTTTGGGTCTTTCCTTTTTAGCTGTCTCTTGTTCGGTGCAGGGTGGCGTTCAGGAGTGCACTATCATCGGCGTTACTGCAAGCGCTATCATCAGGGGGTCAGACAAGGGAAGGGGTTTTCCATGGGATAGGCACCCAACGGATTCTGGGCGGCGGCGAGCCAATCCTCTTGCTCTGGTCCGTCGAAGTCTGGCTCGGTGTCCGCTCCACCCTCCCCCTCACCTTCCTCAGCGAGCTCCAAGGTTTCCACGCCAGTTGTGGTAGCGATACTTCTCCGGGCGCTCAGCCCAACCCGCTCCACCTTCCTTCTCGACTTCCTCTGCGAGCTCCGGGGTTTCCACGCCAGTTGTGGTGGCGATACTCCTCTTGGCGCTCAGCTCAACCCGCTTCACCCTCCCCCTCACCTTCCTCGGCGAGTTCCGGGGTTTCCACGCCAGTTGTGGTGGCGATACTTCTCCGGGCGCTCAGCTCAACCCTCTCCACCCTCCCCATCACCTTCCTCTGCGAGCTCCGAGGTTTTCCACGCCAGTTGTGCTGGCGATACTTCTCCGGGCGCTCAGCTCATCCCGCTCCACCCTCCCCCAGACCGTCCTCTGCGAGCTCCGGGGTTTCCACGCCAGTTGTGGTGGCGATACTCATCTTGGCGCTCAGCTCAACCCGCTCCACCCTCCCCCTCACCTTCCTCTGCGAGCTCCAAGGTTTCCACGCCAGTTGTGGTAGCGATACTTCTCCGGGCGCTCAGCCCAACCCGCTCCATCTTCCTTCTCGACTTCCTCTGCGAGCTCCGGGGTTTCCACGCCAGTTGTGGTGACGATACTCCTCTTGGCGCTCAGCTCAACCCGCTCCACCCTCCCTTTCACCTTCCTCGGCGAGTTCCGGGGTTTCCACGCCAGTTGTGGTGGCGATACTTCTCCGGGCGCTCAGCTCAACCCGCTCCACCTTCCTTCTCGACTTCCTCTGCGAGCTCTGGGGTTTCCACGCCAGTTGTGGTGGCGATACTCCTCTTGGCGCTCAGCTCAACCCGCTCCACCCTCTCCCTCACCTTCCTCGGCGAGTTCCGGGGTTTCCACGCCAGTTGTGGTGGCGATACTTCTCCGGGCGCTCAGCTCAACCCGCTCCACCCTCGCCTTCCTCTGCGAGCTCCGGGGTTTCCACGCTAGATGTGGTGGCAGTACATCTCCGCGCGCTCACCTCAACTCTCTCAACCCTCCCGCCCATCTTTCTCTGCGAGCTCCGGGGTATCCACGCCTGTTGTGGTGGCGATACTTCTCCGGGCACACAGCTCATCCCGCTCCACCCTCCCCCTCACTTTCCTCAGCGAGCTCTGGGATTTCCACGCCAGTTGTGGTGGCGATACTTCTCCGGCCGCTCAGCTCATCCCGCTCCACCCTCCCCCAGACCGTCCTCTGCGAGCTCCGGGGTTTCCACGCCAGTTGTGGTGGCGATACTCCTCTTGGCGCTCAGCTCAACCCGCTCTACCCTCCCCCTCACCTTCCTCTGCGAACTCCAGGGTTTCCACGCCAGTTGTGGTAGCGATACTTCTCCGGGCGCTCAGCTCAACCCGCTCCACCTTCCTTCTCGACTTCCTCTGCGAGCTCCGGGGTTTCCACGCCAGTTGTGGTGGCGAAACTCCTCTTGGCGCTCAGCTCAACCCGCTCCACCCTCCCCCTCACCTTCCTCGGCGAGTTCTGGGGTTTCCACGCCAGTTGTGGTGACGATACTTCTCCGGGCGCTCAGCTCATTCCGCTCCACCTTCCTTCTCGACTTCCTCTGCGAGCTCCGGGGTTTCCACGCCAGTTGTGGTGGCGATACTCCTCTTGGCGCTCAGCTCAACCCGCTCCACCCTCCCCCTCGCCTTCCTCTGCGAGCTCCAAGGTTTCCACGCCAGTTGTGGTAACGATACTTCTCCGGGCGCTCAGCCCAACCCGCTCCACCTTCCTTCTCGACTTCCTCTGCGAGCTCCGGGTTTTCCACGCCGGTTGTGGTGGCGATACTCCTCTTGGCGCTCAGCTCAACCCGCTCCACCCTCCCTCTCGCCTTCCTCTGCGAGCTCCAAGGTTTCCACGCCAGTTGTGGTAACGATACTTCTCCGGGCGCTCAGCCCAACCCGCTCCACCTTCCTTCTCGACTTCCTCTGCGCGCTCCGGGGTTTCCACGCCAGTTGTGGTGGCGATACTCCTCTTGGCGCTCAGATCAACCCGCTCCACCATCCCCCTCACCTTCCTCGGCGAGTTCCAGGGTTTCCACGCCAGTTGTGGTGGCGATACTTCTCCGGGCGCTCAGCTCAACCCTCTCCACCCTCCCCCTCACCTTCCTCTGCGAGCTCCGAGGTTATCCACGCCAGTTGTGCTGGCGATACTTCTCCGGGCGCTCAGCTCATCCCGCTCCACCCTCCCCCAGACCGTCCTCTGCGAGCTCCGGGGTTTCCACGCCAGTTGTGGTGGCGATACTCCTCTTGGCGCTCAGCTCAACCCGCTCCACCCTCCCCCTCACCTTCTCTGCGAGCTCCAAGGTTTCCACGCCAGTTGTGGTAGCGATACTCCTCTTGGCGCTCAGCTCAACCCGCTCCACCCTCCCCCTCACCTTCTCTGCGAGCTCCAAGGTTTCCACGCCAGTTGTGGTAGCGATACTTCTCCGGGCGCTCAGCCCAACCCGCTCCATCTTCCTTCTCGACTTCCTCTGCGAGCTCCGGGGTTTCCACGCCAGTTGTGGTGGCGATACTCCTCTTGGCGCTCAGCTCAACCCGCTCCACCCTCCCTTTCACCTTCCCCGGCGAGTTCCGGGGTTTCCACGCCAGTTGTGGTGGCGATACTTCTCCGGGCGCTCAGCTCAACCCGCTCCACCTTCCTTCTCGACTTCCTCTGCGCGCTCCGGGGTTTCCACGCCAGTTGTGGTGGCGATACTCCTCTTGGCGCTCAGCTCAACCCGCTCCACCCTCCCCCTGTACTTCCTCGGCGAGTTCCGGGGTTTCCACGCCAGTTGTGGTGGCGATACTTCTCCGGGCGCTCAGCTCAACCCGCTCCACCCTCCCCCTCACCTTCCTCTGCGAGCTCCTAGGTTTCCACGCCAGTTGTGGTAGCGATACCTCTCCGGGCGCTCAGCCCAACCCGCTCCATCTTCCTTCTCGACTTCCTCTGCGAGCTCCGGGGTTTCCACGCCAGTTGTGGTGGCGATACTCCTCTTGGCGCTCAGCTCAACCCGCTCCACCCTCCCTTTCACCTTCCTCGGCGAGTTCCGGGGTTTCCACGCCAGTTGTGGTGGCGATACTTCTCCGGGCGCTCAGCTCAACCCGCTCCACCTTCCTTCTCAACTTCCTCTGCGAGCTCTGGGGTTTCCACGCCAGTTGTGGTGGCTATCCTCCTCTTGGCGCTCAGCTCAACCCGCTCCACCCTCTCCCTCACCTTCCTCGGCGAGTTCCGGGGTTTCCACGCCAGTTGTGGTGGCGATACTTCTCCGGGCGCTCAGCTCAACCCTCTCCACCCTCCCCCTCACCTTCCTCTGCGAGCTCCGAGGTTATCCACGCCAGTTGTGCTGGCGATACTTCTCCGGGCGCTCAGCTCATCCCGCTCCACCCTCCCCCAGACCGTCCTCTGCGAGCTCCGGGGTTTCCACGCCAGTTGTGGTGGCGATACTCCTCTTGGCGCTCAGCTCAACCCGCTCCACCCTCCCCCTCACCTTCTCTGCGAGCTCCAAGGTTTCCACGCCAGTTGTGGTAGCGATACTCCTCTTGGCGCTCAGCTCAACCCGCTCCACCCTCCCCCTCACCTTCTCTGCGAGCTCCAAGGTTTCCACGCCAGTTGTGGTAGCGATACTTCTCCGGGCGCTCAGCCCAACCCGCTCCATCTTCCTTCTCGACTTCCTCTGCGAGCTCCGGGGTTTCCACGCCAGTTGTGGTGGCGATACTCCTCTTGGCGCTCAGCTCAACCCGCTCCACCCTCCCTTTCACCTTCCCCGGCGAGTTCCGGGGTTTCCACGCCAGTTGTGGTGGCGATACTTCTCCGGGCGCTCAGCTCAACCCGCTCCACCTTCCTTCTCGACTTCCTCTGCGCGCTCCGGGGTTTCCACGCCAGTTGTGGTGGCGATACTCCTCTTGGCGCTCAGCTCAACCCGCTCCACCCTCCCCCTGAACTTCCTCGGCGAGTTCCGGGGTTTCCACGCCAGTTGTGGTGGCGATACTTCTCCGGGCGCTCAGCTCAACCCGCTCCACCCTCCCCCTCACCTTCCTCTGCGAGCTCCTAGGTTTCCACGCCAGTTGTGGTAGCGATACCTCTCCGGGCGCTCAGCCCAACCCGCTCCATCTTCCTTCTCGACTTCCTCTGCGAGCTCCGGGGTTTCCACGCCAGTTGTGGTGGCGATACTCCTCTTGGCGCTCAGCTCAACCCGCTCCACCCTCCCTTTCACCTTCCTCGGCGAGTTCCGGGGTTTCCACGCCAGTTGTGGTGGCGATACTTCTCCGGGCGCTCAGCTCAACCCGCTCCACCTTCCTTCTCAACTTCCTCTGCGAGCTCTGGGGTTTCCACGCCAGTTGTGGTGGCTATCCTCCTCTTGGCGCTCAGCTCAACCCGCTCCACCCTCTCCCTCACCTTCCTCGGCGAGTTAGGGGGTTTGCACGCCAGTTGTGGTGGCGATACTTCTCCGGGCGCTCAGCTCAACCCGCTCCACCCTCGCCTTCCTTTGCGAGCTCCGGGGTTTCCACGCTAGATGTGGTGGCAGTACATCTCCGCGCGCTCACCTCAACTCTCTCAACCCTCCCGCCCATCTTTCTCTGCGAGCTCCGGGGTATCCACGCCTGTTGTGGTGGCGATACTTCTCCGGGCACACAGCTCATCCCGCTCCACCCTCCCCCTCACTTTCCTCAGCGAGCTCTGGGATTTCCACGCCAGTTGTGGTGGCGATACTTCTCCGGCCGCTCAGCTCATCCCGCTCCACCCTCCCCCAGACCGTCCTCTGCGAGCTCCGGGGTTTCCACGCCAGTTGTGGTGGCGATACTCCTCTTGGCGCTCAGCTCAACCCGCTCTACCCTCCCCCTCACCTTCCTCTGCGAGCTCCAGGGTTTCCTCGCCAGTTGTGGTAGCGATACTTCTCCGGGCGCTCAGCCCAACCCGCTCCACCTTCCTTCTCGTCTTCCTCTGCGAGCTCCGGGGTTTCCACGCCAGTTGTGGTGGCGAAACTCCTCTTGGCGCTCAGCTCAACCCGCTCCACCCTCCCCCTCACCTTCCTCGGCGAGTTCCGGGGTTTCCACGCCAGTTGTGGTGGCGATACTTCTCCGGGCGCTCAGCTCATTCCGCTCCACCTTCCTTCTCGACTTCCTCTGCGAGCTCCGGGTTTTCCACGCCAGTTGTGGTGGCGATACTCCTCTTGGCGCTCAGCTCAACCCGCTCCACCCTCCCCCTCGCCTTCCTCTGCGAGCTCCAAGGTTTCCACGCCAGTTGTGGTAACGTTACTTCTCCGGGCGCTCAGCCCCACCCGCTCCACCTTCCTTCTCGACTTCCTCTGCGCGCTCCGGGGTTTCAACGCCAGTTGTGGTGGCGATACTCCTCTTGGCGCTCAGATCAACCCGCTCCATCCTCCCCCTCACCTTCCTCGGCGAGTTCCGGGGTTTCCACGCCAGTTGTGGTGGCGATACTTCTCCGGGCGCTCAGCTCAACCCTCTCCACCCTCCCCCTCACCTTCCTCTGCGAGCTCCGAGGTTTTCCACGCCAGTTGTGCTGGCGATACTTCTCCGGGCGCTCAGCTCATCCCGCTCCACCCTCCCCCAGACCGTCCTCTGCGAGCTCCGGGGTTTCCACGCCAGTTGTGGTGGCGATACTCCTCTTGGCGCTCAGCTCAACCCGCTCCACCCTCCCCCTCACCTTCCTCTGCGAGCTCCAAGGTTTCCACGCCAGTTGTGGTAGCGATACTTCTCCGGGCGCTCAGCCCAACCCGCTCCATCTTCCTTCTCGACTTCCTCTGCGAGCTCCGGGGTTTCCACGCCAGTTGTGGTGGCGATACTCCTCTTGGCGCTCAGCTCAACCCGCTCCACCCTCCCTTTCACCTTCCCCGGCGAGTTCCGGGGTTTCCACGCCAGTTGTGGTGGCGATACTTCTCCGGGCGCTCAGCTCAACCCGCTCCACCCTCGCCTTCCTCTGCGAGCTCCGGTGTTTCCACGCTAGATGTGGTGGCAGTAAATCTCCGCGCGCTCACCTCAACTCTCTCAACCCTCCCGCCCATCTTTCTCTGCGAGCTCCGGGGTATCCACGCCTGTTGTGGTGGCGATACTTCTCCGGGCACACAGCTCATCCCGCTCCACCCTCCCCCTCAACTTCCTCTGCGAGCTCCTGGGTTTCCACGCCAGATGTGGTGGCGATACTTCTCCGGGCGCTCAGCTCAACCTGCTCCACCTTCCCCCAGACCGTCCTCTGCGAGCTCCGGGGTTTCCACGCCAGTTGTGGTGGCGATACTCCTCTTGGCGCTCAGCTCAACCCGCTCCACCCTCCCCCTCACCTTCCTCTGCGAGCTCCAAGGTTTCCACGCCAGTTGTGGTAGCGATACTTCTCCGGGCGCTCAGCTCAACCCGCTCCACCCTCCCCCTCACCTTCCTCGGCGAGTTCCGAGGTTTCCACGCCAGTTGTGGTGGCGCTTCTTCTCCGGGCGCTCAGCTCAACCCGCTCCACCCTCACTATCCTCTGCGAGCTTCGGGGTTTCCACGCCAGTTGTGGTGGCGATACTCCTCTTGGCGCTCAGCTCAACTCTTGGCGCTGTTGAGTTAGCCTCCGGGTCGGGTTGCCGCAGGTGTCCGTACGAGATGCGGTCGCCCCCTGGTGCTGCGTTTGCACTGAGGGCGAGCCGCCTCGCGACTTCCTCCTGCGAGAACTCTCCCAGGTTGACATGTTCGCGGCCTTCTCCTGGCCGTTTGACAGCTCAATACAAGGGAGCCCATTGTCCTCATCTTCACTGGGCGGTAGCCACTTCACCCCTGACCTCCGGGACGCGAAGCAGGAGGCGTTGAGCGTCTTATGAGTGGCGGTGGCGGAGTTGAGATGAGTATATCTCCACCCCCAACCCCCCTTGCTTGCGCCCTTCTCGCCTCAATCTCGAGGTCGGCAGTAGCCTCTTCGCGCACCCATGCGTCCGGGCTGGTTAAGAGTTTGTAGACTGTCTACCGCCCAGATGTCCGCTTCCGTTTTGGCTTCTAGGAGCCCGACTCCTCCATCCTCTCTGCCGCTGTATAAAAAATGGTTCGGAGCCGTGCCGTAGCGTCAGGTATTCCCGCGCTCGAGCCCTGATCACCTTGTCGTACGTCCCCAGCATGGCTTTGGATTAGAGACCCATTGGGAGGGGGAAGACAGTCGCAGGCTGCTCAAAGTGTGATAGGGCCTCTAGCTTTTGATGGTCTCTCAGGCCAGACGCGGCTATTTTGTCCAGCAGCCGCTCCTGTTCCTTTAGCCCCTCCCATGACTGGATAAGGTTGAAGCCAACCGGTTTTCCAAGGTACCGGGCAGCCTCCCCCTCCTCCATGCACGGGTGGGGCGTCACCTCCCCCTCCACATCTATTCCGAAATGTCGGTATTCAACTCGCCCACGCAGGACGCACAGGGTACGGCATTTCTGGGGTTTCAGCTGAAGACCGGTTCCCCGGAGCACCCCATGCGCTTTCGCAAGGTTGGCCTGCAGCACATCAGGCGTTTTGGCCAACAGAGCAATGTCATCTGCGTAGGCGAGGGCTGGTGGTGGCCTACCTCAGGTCGGCGCCCCGAGCGCCCTTAAACTGGGTCTACTGTGAGGTTGAATAGTAGACCGCTTCGAGGGCACCCTTGCCGGATGCCAGAAAGCATGGGGATCTCCCCCGTCAGCCCGGCAGCACAGATATATCTGCGCGACCAGGTCGCGGACGCGGTCGCCCACGCCAGCGGCACCCAGGGCTGCATGAATAGCCTCGTGCGGCACCGATCCAAAGGCGTTTGTTAGGTAGAGTAGAGCCATGCTGAGGCTGTTCTTTCCGCGCCGAACGCGTTGAAGCTCCCTCCCGAGCAGATAGTTCTTTTCCAGGACCCCGTCAAATGGACGGAATCCCTTCTGGGCGGGGGAGAGAGAGCTGTTTTCCTCCACCCACCCGGAGAGCCGCGCCGCGAGGAGCCCTGTAAATAGTTTATACAGGGTTGGGGTGAGCGCGATCGGGCGCCACTTGCCCGGGTCGCTCCCCCCCCTTGTGAATTAACACAGCCCGGCTTCCCCGCCATTCGTCGGGATTTTACCGGACTGTCAAATCAAGTTCAGGAGTGGAGTTAGCCTCCGGGTAGAGTTGCCGCAGGTGTCCGTACGAGATGCGGTCGCCCCCTGGTGCTGCGTTTGCACTGAGGGCGAGCCGCTTCGCGACTTCCTCCTGCGAGAACTCTCCCAGGTTGACATGTTCGCGGCCCTCTCCTGGCCGTGCGCCTCTTCCGAGACGTGAGTGCAGTCGACAGGGTCAGACCGCGGCGCCTCGTATCCGCTATAACTGGGAAGTGGTCAGAGGAAAGCGCGTAGGTGGTTGTTAGTGTGGGAGGGTAATGGAGTTTTCGGCAGAGCGCAATATCTAAAGTATCGGGCATGCCGTTCGTTCGAACTCCCCGCACTGCTTGCAGCGCGTGCGGCGCTTGCAGTTTCGTGCCACGTGCCCGAAATCCAGGCAATTGTGGCTCTGCGTGGGCCCGCGCGGCTGGCGATACCTCCACGCGCGCGCGGAGGCCCCGTATGTTACTAGTTACCTCGCCCGGTGGCGCTCCATGTCATCCAGCGTTGCTCTGATGAGGGGCAGCGGTCTGCCCCTTCTCCCCAGCCTCTGGCTGATCAGGCGCTCCAGCTTCTGCACCTGAAAATTGATTAACGCAAGGTTGTCATGCAGACCTTGCAGCGAGAGCTCTAGAGGTATGCCTCTCAGGACATACCTCAGAACCCTCGCGTTTCCCGTGGAGTATGTGTGGTACTCCACGGCTCTCTCATCCAGGGCGACGAGAGCATCCCGATACGCCTCGAGGGACTCGCACCGGATCCTCACGGCGTCGCCCGCCACCTCCGCGGTGATTTCGGCGTCGCCGCAGGCCGACCTCAAGCCTGCTCAGCGTAATTTAGCTTTTTCCATTATCTATTTTTTTTCTCGTTAATCGGCCGACTAGGACCACGCATGCAAGCATCCTGCATTTACCGTGGCTCAGTTTTTATTTATTATCACGGTGGCAGGTGCTTGCAACAACTTTTGGGGAGGACCAGCATTTTTAGCTGGATCCGATTTTTATCCCCCACGGTTGTTAGCCCTGGGGGTATGGAAGATGAAATGATATGATGAATGGGGGTGAAAGGACAACACATACATACACAAATACACCCATGCCCGAGGCGGGACTCGAACCCGCGATCTTCTGGTCCGAAACCACAACCATCTGATCGGCTCCATTATCTATTGATATTAAAATTCATTAGATTAATATTTGAATATTTATTTCAGGCTTGTCGGCACAATGAATTTGACACATTGTTAATATGGAAAAAACTTAATTTAACTTTTGATAATTAATGTTGTGAACCGGTTGGACATGTTTGAATCTGTATTTGGCGATCGTATACTTAGCTCTGTAAGCGAGCGTCGACGTCTGGCTCTGACGCTTGTAGCTGTATGAAGACGGGAGATGATGTAACTGGGAGTATGTGAACTGTCTACCGTCGGCAGATGTTTTACGAGGTGACAAGATGGCGGGGCCTCGCAGTAAGACACGATCAGTAGTTCACCTTGTTCACATTGGTATAGTTTGTTAGATGTGAGTCACGTGAATGTTACCGTTCATTTGAGACTGGTGATTACCAACGATTTTGAGCTGCCGCGTGTTGCAAGCAATGAAACTTTAACTCGTGAGTACCCATTACCAATCCAGAATCCATTACCAATAGCAATGATTTTGAACTGCAGCTTGTTGCAGATTTGATGCTTGTTGATTTGAATTTTGTTTTCGTCGCGAAAACAGCCGCGTGAGCTCGTGAAAAAAGCTGCGCTGTCGACTGCTGCTGGTAGGAACCTGACGTCGAGCAGACTCGCACGTGCTGTCTTGGGGGCGAGGTGTAAGAGTTCGAAAGTGTTGCCAATTTGATGGCGTTAAACGGTGGGAGCCATTTAAGATACTAGACCCGTTTTAGAGGAAGTAATTTACTGCGGATAGGAAAAAGGTCTAGAATTTTTTAGTATCGGAGACACAAGACTAGATTATCTCACATTGCCACTCTCCGCTGCAGCCTTACAATACTTCCTCTTCATTACGATATTACGTAGTAGGTGAAAAAGTAAAAAAAAAAACTCTTAACGTAGTATAAAATGTACTCCTTGTTCAGGTCTTATTAAAGTTATACTTCTGATGTTATTACGACAATTTAGGTTGTTAGCTTGGCAATCTACTCTACTGATCTGCTGGACTTCTGAAAGTTTTCTTACCTGAATTAAATTATTAAAAAAACATTTTTTTGGTTTCATGAATGCAATCAAATAAATCAAACATGCCAACTATTCCGCTTGTGCTCATGAGTTTCATATCTTAACCACCATATTACTTCTTTAATTTTATAACATGTGATCTCGAGTGTGTACTTAGTATTAAGCTTTAAAAACTGATGTTATAAAATGAGAATTTATCTAGTATTTTTTGGATCCAACTCATATTTAGTGACTTTACGAAATTCGCAACTGTCACCAAATTACGAAAAAAAAATTGCAAACTAAACTTAAAAATCAGATAGCGCCGGGTAATTCAACAAAAATTTAATAAAGAACGAAGTATTTAAGTTATTAATAAATTCTTACGCAGTACACAAGCGTGACTTCTTCATAAATATTGTATTAATCTCCTAGGTAAAAGCTCCCAAGCGAGCCAACTTGGTATGTTTAAAATCTGCTTAATAGCAGAAGTGTGTGAAACGTTATTGTACGTGAAAAATGTAATGTTCTATAACATTTATTATATTTATATTTTGGTTCCTTGATTGAAACATTTTAGAAGGGTATTTAAAAAATTGTACATAAAATGTTATCGTTACATTGTAATTACTGTATTTGTATCGCATTTTAATGCACGCTGCAATTGTATCGCGTTTTAATCGAAAATGTCTCAGCTCTTTGTCAGTTGTAGAGTTCACACGAAATACTTGTGCATTCGACGAACGTTCAAATGCGAGCTATAACTTTTGCTTGCACGTTAACGGTCTTGAAGTGCACGGCTATCTCGTGCAATTTCTATTATAAAGCCATACTTATATACGAATTATTTTTCGAGAGACGCAATTCTTAAATTATCACCGAAACAGGTGCCTGAAAATACTTTGTCTTCGGATCGAGTGTCTCTCACTATAGGCGTATATGAAAAGATGCACTTATTGGAAGTTTAATTCAGGCGTTACCTTAACACACACTATTTGTTGAACCTAAGCATTTTGACACGCTTAACAATATTTTGTATTTTAATTACGCGGAAAACTGCGACTATCACTTCTTAAAACTTTCTCATAGCTACTTGTATTTACTTCAGAAAGACATTGCTAGTCATGTGTAAATACACAGCAAATTGGTGATGTAATTGTAACCAGATTTTAATGTACAAAATTTTGTATAATAAGAAAAATAAAAGAAAAATGGAATATTTTGTTGTTCTTCATGCAGATCTTTGCACGACGCTTGGCGCGATGGGAGGGTAGTGCAGAAGAGGAAGAATTCGCACACTGGAAGTCTACATCGTATCTCGCAAGGTCATGGAAGCTACCAGTGGACATGTGCGAAAGTGGCGCTCAGCAGCGTTCAAGGATCTGTAAAATATCTTCTTTATTAATTATTTAATGTATGTAACATCAAACGCCGTTTAAAGCTGTGACGTCCTATAGGAAGAAGTACAATGTGTGCATGGTTTCTTGAGCTCGGGGATGTCAGATACTTCTATACATATTAAGTTGAATTATGAATGCATGCAGAAGTTTTGGCAAGAATAGTTCTCAAATATTCGCTCCCGTATAATAAAAAATTATTTGCAAAGGCAAATCGGCTACATATTCAGGATACTATCCCTGGTGCTTTACGTGAAGGAATAGACTTCTGCCGTGATAAATCCGAAAGAGATCAAACAAACGTACACAGATAATGAAGCTACATTTATGTCGAGAAGATAAACAAGGGGCCATATCAGCATTCGCTCAATGGAAGAGGGGGGAAATGGACCGCTGTCTCCTAAGCAGGCAATTCAGCTAAACCTGTTCTTGGAACTTGAGTGACGTTTGAGTTCCAACGGAATTTAACAGAACTCAAACGGCCAACAATGACGTCACGAATGGGTGGAAGAAACCGCGTGACGCGCGCCCGCCAATCGCTAAAAACTAAGCAGGGGAGGGCCACGAGACCCGCCAACTTGAGGTAGCTGCGACATTCAAGCTTGGCCATTCCGATAGAGGCGACAGCGAGCAGAAGTGTCTTTCCGAAGTAGGGACGAGGGCGAGTTTCTTTGGCTTACGGGGGACGTCAGTGAATACGCTACCGCATCGCATCGCCGCTGCCACCGCCAGAATGCATCATCGCCACATCGCCGCTTCTGGGATCGCTAACTCAACGACGGACGTCACGGACAAGGACTGTGGATGCCCGACCTCAAGCCCAGGACTGACGGACCGAGGCGCAACCACCGCTGCAGAGAGCCGCGCCGTCGAAGCCCGGACCAGGCGTTGCTAGCGACAGAGACCCCACCACGCCGCGTGCCACCCCGGCCACCTTGCTAATGTACAAATGGGTGAGGCGAAACGCTGCCTGACCGTGCCGCGCCGCGCCAAGCACCAGGGCGAAAGGCCGCCGCTCCCGTAACCGGGGTCGTGACTGCCGGCAAGGGCGCCGCCCTACTTCGAAGGATGAACTCTGGCCCGTTTGGCTGAATGTAAGCTAAGTTAATTGTAAGCTAATTTTAAGGAGTAGTTATAACGGGAGGCTTCACCTCGCGAAAAGGGGAATATTAAATCCACATTTCAAAATACCATGTGTTTCAACGCAGTACTAGAACGAGAATAAGCCCTATCCCTCATACCTCCCTTTAAAGAATACGGACTGAGCCGCCGGGGCAATGCTGGACCGCCGTAACCAGGTAATCAGGAGAGTCAGGGCTGCCACACGGTTCGTGTGGTTACGATACTCACAAGTTTCACTTCTGAAATTGTGAAAAACACAAGTCATGACAACAGAAACAACTTTATTTGGTTGATGTAGCATTGGTGTCGTTAGAACTCGGAATACATATCAGTGTTACCGCAGGAAATTGGGCTAATTAATATTAGACTAGGAAAAGGGCGTTGAGCATCTAGTTAATGGGAGAAGTGAGATTCGCTAGACCTAAGAGGTTGCCCTTATCTCGCTATTTGATTGAGAAATCCTCACTTAACCTCATTTATATCATTCTGTTACGTACAAACATATAGCTGAATAGAATGGGCCGAAGGCCCTTAAGATATGTATATAAAATGTCCTCGTTCTTCACTGTTCTCAATGAAATGCGAGAATTATTATAAACTGTCACGCTGTCAATAGCAGCAAAGTTGCCTCTTAGGTTCAGAGAAACAAGAGCACATTCGGGGGGGGAGGGGCGGCGGCAAACATTTAGACTTCGGGTCACGTGACAATCTGTGTAGTATAAAAGGGTGTCGGGTGCAAACACTGCGTCGCGCGCCGTGCCAGTGTGTATTCTGAATTGTCCATAGGGTTGCACCACTGCAAGTCCATCCTGTTGTTGGGCGTCTCCAGACGCTAAGGAATTGCGCTGCAGGCATCCTGTTGACTGGGCTTTGGTGTTTGCAATGTGCGCATAGTGTCTTAAGTGACCCGTTTGACTTTACGTCCATAGTGTTCACATTGAACACTATTATGCTGACAATACTCCAAAAGTGTTTTCCACTACTCTCCAGGCTCTTGGCAGGCGGTTATTAAAAATAATTTCCTTGGTGTCTTTTGCTTGAACACTTGGAAATGGTTTCATTATATTCGTCCTTAAGCATCGTCCCCTACAAAAATGTAAGACTGGTGTTTTACGGGCTATCAATGACTCTTTGGTGCGATTAAGTTAATTGTTCTGCTTTTTATTCAACGTTGTTTCTAAATACTACCTGGACACTGTCTCCGTGACTGCCACAGTTAACAAATGTGAATCAATACTCGACACACACAAGGACCATTAACTCAATACAGAAATTGTTTCTATAATTGAATAAATCGCTCCCTCTATGGAATGGTGACTGAATAATAATGCACTTTCAGTTCGACACCAATAAAGAGGAAAATTACAAATAGACATTGAATTTTTTACTAATCCTTTGCCAATCATTTGCACTTGGTGGAATCTGAAACCTGGAACAGTTTTGCCTAGGAAACATGTTAATTATATTATAATTTTTAGGATATTTCTCCTGGAGGAGAATGTGAAGGTGAGAGGGTGGATATAATTCTGGAAGGTATTACTGAAAATGATAGTATGTTAAGAATTTCAGAATATATTTAATATAGTACTGGGACTACTAGTAATATTAACGCCTTTTTTTCAATGTTTTTGTTGCAGCTTTGGCGATACCTCCAAAATAAAAACTTTTAATTAATCGAAAAAAGAGTAAGAGGCGGAAGAAAAAATGATGAATAACGCAAATGCAATTTTGCAAGCAGCAGCGGCACCTGCCACAAGGAGGTAGCGGAACTGATGGCAGCAAAATTGGAGTTGCCGGATGAAGTAGTGTGAAACATTGTCATGCAACGCATTAATGAAGTTGTATCTGAAATGTAAATGGTCACGTCATCTTCAATATGCTCATTTTGACTTCGATGCGAATTCATTCTCAAAACAATGAATATATATTTTTAAAAAATCGAATGTAATGTAAAATAACAAATAAACATTTTTAAAAAAATCTTCTAGCGCAATTTTTAAAACAAAGCATATATTAACCTTGAAACAATTCTGCAGAACTCATGATAGCACTACACACTTTGGGGGGATATTCGAAAGCACCTGAGGTGAAACCTTCAACAAATAACCGTTGCTCTGAAAAGTCACTTGTTGCAAGGAATCTTAGGGTACGGGCAAGATGCTCTTGAGTCGAAATACCTTTCCTCCACATGTTCTTGGCAATCACAGATTGCAACTTAGCAAGTAACCAGTTGAAATTCTCACGGGACATTCTGTAGAAATTTTAAACTGTACTAAATAACTCTTAGTAAGTCTGACATTAACATTGCGCCATTAACAAATAAAAACTTTGTTACCGGGAGAGGTAGCTCAGGACATCTGTTACTGCATGGTTTCCGACCGGGAGGTCCTAGGTTAGAGCTCCGACGGTGTCAGGATTCTAGACACTAGCTTGTCGGCTAGGACGAATTCAGTTGCTGTCTCGAGAATATTAAAAGCCGGCTGTTCTGATCGGTATTATTCCGTGGTTTCTCCAATAAATGCTAGGGCAAATGCCGGAACGAGACACTAACAAAAGGGCCACGGACCGCGCGCTCTTTCCTTCCTTGTCCTCTCCTCCCCTCTTCAAACTTATTCACACGCACTACTCTATCACACATGCCGGGAGAGCGGTCGGGAGCTTAGAGCTTGTCGCGGCTGGGGCGGTGCTCCGCTGGTGGGAGATACCTGGTTAAGGAAAACTCCGCTAATCAATGTGTAGGTCGGCTCCGGATTTTACCATCCAGTAGGGGAAGACAACCGTCACCTCCCGAGGGGAAAAAACTTACTCTACACTTGTGACACTAATGAACATAGTAGTCGTCGCGCTCGGAATCACTGGCAATCATTAATTCTGTTAATTAGACATACATGAGAAAATAAACTTGCAGAGGGTGAGTAATGATCAACAGTGAGCAATTGGTTACATATTAGATTTTACAATTAGATGTTAGATTTGTGATAGTTAAAATGGACATAAGGAAAATCTTGGGATGAAATAATCATTACCAGAAAAGGATTTAGAATGTTCTGAACAGTGGGTTGGTAATTAGATTTTTAGGAGTAGAAAGACAATATAGTGCTCTTACAATATTGACGATTGAAGCAGTCCCTTAATTTAAGGATCTGGGATTGGTTTTTGATTTGCATTAAAATTTGATATATAATTTCAATAATTGTTTTGGAAAGCAAATCTCTTGAATTATCAAGAGTTATAAAAAAACTTATTGAAGTAAATTGTATTCTTCTTGTTTCCACAATATTCCTATTATAAATTTGTCAATTTAGCACAGTTTTTGGTTTAACATATGGAAACTTCAACTATCAATCACAACTTGCCCGGGATCTCTCATAATAAAATATAACATGATTGGTAATAAGATGTAACATAATGATTATAACATGATTAAAATTGCAAGTTGTTTAAGGTTGTAAATCAGGGTTGTCCAACTAGCGGCCTACGAAAGGTTTTTAGTCAAATGTTAGTCCCTTGCATCCATATCTAGCGAGAACAGTGCACCTAGTACACCCCCTGGCGGAGCCAACGGATTTAATACTTTTTTCTAGTAAATTCAGAGATTCAAAATCATCGTAATGTTTCACTGCGTTATGTAGGGTACGGCCTGATATCACGCATGGTTGCATTCCAACCAGTCAGTCCCCACTCTGTTCTGCAGCCGGGCAAATAGCCAAGATCTACACTACGAGAAAGGCAGGTGTGGATCGCCCGACTAATGAAAACATGTCCCGCAGCAATATTAAAGGTTTTAGTCGTGCCCTTGAGGCCGCGCAAGTTGGACACCCCTGCTCGAGATGAAATAGGAAAAAAGTGCATAGAATATATATTTCTCCGAAAGCTCCTGAATTACACCACACTGGTGGAGAAGGTATAAATGCATTCATTTAAACTGAATTTAATTTGATAAATAAATGAACGTTATATGGAATGTTAAAGGAGCAAAGTTATTTGTGAGCTGAGTCATGACATTCCAAAGATTGTCACGACTTTAATTTGAAGCCAGTAATAATCGCAGGACACAATGATATTTTTATACAGTTAGTAAATTTAAGTATTGTAAATGATGCCACCAATTTAAGTCAGGTTAGACAAAGAGGATAGTTTAGCCAAGGGAGGATACTTATTGTAGAATTTTAAATGTGTGTAGGTGTGTATGAGAATCTTTATGAATAAGATTAGTTATTTCAACTGTTTTTTATCAGGAATAAAGTTGTGAATTAGGAACTCTAAATATATAGCCGCAAGGCAATTGATACATACGTTTCTCTGCTGCGATGAACCGATACCATCCACCATTTTTGTTTTCTTTATTTTATTAATTAATTACTGCCACAAGGCATTACTACATAATCAGTTGCAGGAGAAACAAATTGAGAATATATATCTATTTCAGCTAAGAGATCACGAATATTCGTTGTGCCTAGAGCGCAAGACAAACACACATACTGCGCGTGTGGTTGAAACTGCTCGCCATTCGACGAGTACTCCTTGATCCCCACTTCGGCTATTCGGTCTTCGGCCAGCAGACGCTTGGTTTTCGCCGAATACCCCCCCTCCCATAATGCTTGCTCTACGAAGAGGCAGAGGCATATGAAACTGTATACTGTCAGTGGCGGATCCAGGGGATAACCGACGGCCTACCCCATCCCAAGCCTAATTTTTGTGGTTTTGATTCAATTTACTGAAAATTACGTATCCAAATTAGTATTTTGATTATAATTATACTCGTACACTTATTTAACGGAAAGAATTTAAAAAAAAATAGTATTTATGGGGGGGTCTGAACTTAAATTCTACCCTTGAAATACTTTTTGGATGAGCCACTGCTTGACAGGTGCATTGTCTTCATTAACATTTTGAAATTGTGTAGTGAACAGTGAAACAACCACTGGGTATTAGGTGGCTCAGGGCAATCAACTGATACCACAGAAGTACCTCTCCCCGTGATGTCCTAGGGCAGGCCTGCACAACGCCTGCTCCTGCTGGCATTCTGCACTTACGAGCCGACCGCCTGCCCGTGAGAGAGCCGAAAGTGCAAGTATTAGGGGGTAAGAAGCTTTGCGGGGAGAGAAGAGGACTGACGTTGCACGACGCGGTGCGTAGATTGAATGTCGGGGCGTCTAATGCTGTGAAATCATTTTCCCACTTATTTAAATGAGTGATGATCCATTTTTTAAACCACAAGGACAATAATTCACAGTTTACGTTATTCTGTACACTGCTTTGTATCCACACTGCATATATTTTTTTTAGTTGATGCTCATTGACTCTTATGCAATGTTTTAATGCAGTTATTCAATTAAACATTGTTAATGGAAAAAAATTCTTGCTGTCATCATCAAACAGTAACAATTCAGTATCATAATTTCGTGTTTATCAAAACACTATTTTTGTTTGAATCTTGGCCAAGCGAATTACATTATCAGCCCTAATAGCACTTATAAAATTTGGTGTCCAAATAAATAATGTATAAATCGTTGTTTCATATTTCATATAATACAGAAGGCAATATTACTTGAACTGTATGTGACAGTTTTCTCATTGCTCTTTGAATTTACGCGCTATGGTTCGAATTGCGTATTCTAAATGGTGCCTCCCTTCCAGGATTTTCCTCATGCCCACTCTTCAAATGTCTGAACATTTGGGCCACAATTCTTTTTCGCAAAGAAAACCGTTCTTCCGTTTCTAATCGTCGAGGGTATATCGTTTACGACACCTGCGGTACTCTACATGCAATTGGCAAAGAGTAGGAAAGATGTGTACATAATGATCCATTATTCCAGGAAGGTATTTCTACTCTGTGAGATGGCTGTTTAAGGTAAGAACATAGCCAGTCCAGAGCAATACCACGAATTCCATACAAAGGTAATTTTGAAAGTAAATTATTACAATAAATGACGTTAAAGTTTTTAAAGATCTAAAAATATTCCAATAGGTGCTTCGTTTTTAACCATGGATGAGGCGACATCTTTAAGAAAAGAGAATATGACTGTTTCCATAAATTTTGGTGTTCGAAACCCATGGCAGTCTGAAAACGCGTCATGTTTACTAAGAAATGTTTCTACTCGTACGTAAAAAAAATATAAAAAAACTCTGACAAAACACAAATTGGCCGATAATTTTGAATTTTATTTTTGTTGCTTTTTTTGGAAAGCAGCTTAATGTTAGCAGTTTTAAAAATACCTGGAAAGCTTCCTGTGCATAAGGATACATTAAATATGTGAGTTAACGGGTGTTTAATGGCGGGCGCGCAAGTCTTTAACAAACAATCTGGAAATTCATCTATGCTGGCCGAATATTTATATTTTAGTCTACCGATAATTTTTAGGATTTCATTCGATGAAGTTTAGGAAATGAGCATCGTGTCTAAAGTTTTTGGAGAAACGTCTGACGTTCAATTTTGAGGCTGAAGACCCTTAGTGTGATCGGCAGCAATTCTCGAAAAGTATTGGTTAAAGGACTAGCCGCTGTTGCCGGATCGTTCACATTTCTACCCTTATCTTTTAAAACAACATTATCTTCCGGGTTCTAGTTGTTTTGGTCGATTTTTTATTATATTCCACATTGCTTTTGTTTTATTATTTGAGTTCTTATCCTGATCCTTTATCCTGACCATGTTTCATGATTGTAACCTGATTTTACTGTTCTTAACAATGATTTGTAATTTTTTTAAGTATGGAAGGAAATCTTGAGATGTTATGATGCTTATAAATGAAATAAAGAATTGGTTTGTTTTTACATGATGTCCTAATCCCTTGCGTTATTCAAGAAAGTAGCAAGTAATTGATGAATAATTTTATTTTACTTTCAGTAAACAATCTACTTATACGAGTATTATTTAATGTGTCAGTGTTCGTATTTCTTATAATGGTGTATATATAGAAAGATGTACTAAAGATATTTCAAAAACATTTTACAAGGAATACACATTTAATTCCGTCAAGGAAATAGAAATATTATTTCTAATGTAAATGCCAGAACCCTCATATACAGGACCTTTATGCGATTCGTAAATCACAAGCCGTTTTCGTCATTCTGAAGCTCTAAGTCACGCCCATAACCTGAAATAAAAATTATTTAAATGAATTGTGCACTAAATTAAGTTACACATTGAGTAACACATTAGAACACTTTCAAATTCACTTACTTTACCTGCAGTTTGTTACCTGTATTTTGTGAACATACATTCCCGTCTAATATGTGGCTTAGTATTGCAGGGAGAGATATTCCACCGTACCCGAACTTTTACAGTGCAGAAGAGAATTGTACGAATAATCATGAAATATCATCCACGTGATTTCTCCATGAATCTTGTTACTGAGATTCGAATATTGTCTTGCCTATCAACTTACGAATCAGCAGTTTTCGTTTAAAATGACTAAGTGTGAAAAGATATTTTCATTAAATACATAGCATCTAGCAATTTTAAACCGATAGCATAAAAGCGGGAAACAAACCGGATATTGTTATCCGGTTTTGGAGAAAAAAGTGTCTACTTGTAGATGTCGCTGTCCCCTGCGATAAAGACGTAACCGAAGAGGCAGAAAAACGTCTTAAATACATGAGTTTGGAAATCGAGATCAGCCGAATGTGGGGCTTAAAAGGTCACCTGGTAGTTATCGGAGCTCTGAATTTCGTTCGTAAAATTTGCGTAAGAACTTTGCTAAACTACTTGGTCATTAAAAAACAACTGCAGTGTTTTATTTGGAACAACCCACATTTTGCGCAAAGTATTGTAGAGACATCAACAGTCTTGAGATCTGCTATTTACGAAGCTGGTGGCAACCTAGAGTACATATAATGTTCAACCGACTCAGAAAATATTTAGTCGTGATGTAGAGGAAAATAGTAATAATAATAATAATAATAATAATAATAATAATAATAATAATAATAATAATAATAATAATAATAATAATAAAAATAATAATAGTAATATTATTATTATTACATTAATACTATTATTATTATTATTATCATCATCATAAAAATTATAATATAATAATAGAACAATGTGATCAATCACGTTTTGTATACGGACGATTTGAAAATTTATGCAAAGTCTAGAGAACAGCTACACAAACATGGCCACCCGTTTCAGTAGCGAAATGTGTGTGTGCAATTTGAGTTTCGCAATTGAAAATCTGTCCACCTTTTAAAAGTAAAAATTGATATATTAGAGGAATACGACGTGACTACCTGAAAACGCGATAAAAGATCTTGATATCTCTGATCAATATAAATACCTTGGAATTGAACAACTGAAAGGGATTGATCATATGCACATAAAGAATTTAAAACAGAACTTTTTGCAAAGAATCAGAAGCATACTTAAAAACCCAAATTAACGTCGGAAATAAAATAAGAGCCATTAACAAATATGCAATCCCAGTACTCACATATTCATATGGAATTATTAAATGATCATGAACAGATCTGGAAGACATTTCAAGACTGATCAGAGCACAGCTCACTGAGCACCTAATGAGGCACCAAAAAGCCGCAATAGAACGAGTTACCCTCCCCGTATCGATTGGAGGAATGGTCATAATGAAATCGCACGTCTCCACAGTAAACAAATTAATAACCCGAGACAATGCTTTCACAGGAAACAGGCATCTCTCGATATGTTTCGAGTCATCTGCAAAGCCGATGTGAATGCAACACCCTTGCATCTCGCAAATAAGAAATTCCACTTGCAGTGTAAATCAAATGACAATCAAAAGACAGACTTGAAATCAAAAGCACTGCATGAAACGTGTGCCAACCAGCTGGAGAACGAGGATGATGACAAGGAGTCAACACACTTATGGGTTAGGAAAAACAAGTTATTTGGCGGGACAACGGGGTTCAAGAAACTATCGAAATTATGTCCAAAAAGAAGCAAATATAGATGATAAATGTAGGAAATGGAAAAAGTTCATCAGAAACCATTCAATATATTATTGGATCGTGCCGACCTCTAGCAGGCACAGAATACACTAAGAAAGGTAAAATAATGTTACTTTCGTATTTTTATATGACAATTTTGAAGAAATTTCAGACTTCTCTTTGAAATAAAATGTATTCTATTTTTAATCGCAATAATTAAATTCCAACCTTCTGTGATTTCTAACTTATCACCGAGTGGCGGGTTTTGCAACCGAATATTTGTTTCGCAATAGAATCGGTACGTTTGAAAAACCCGCTAACTGCGTAAACTGGGCGCACAAACAGAAAAGTCAATATTTCACTTACGATTTTAACGTATAAAACATAATAGCAGATTTCCGCAATTATTACTGAGTAATTAATAATTTTTTACTATTTTAAAAAAAGAAATGAAGTCTTTAACTTTAATACTTTGCATAGGATGAGATTTTCACGATATTCTGAGTTTCGCTTACGTAGTCAGCGGCTTTTGCTACCGGACTAATTAATTCTTTTTGAATAAGAAGTTTTTACAAGAAAAATGGGTTTTCTAAATAACAAGTTAGATTATCCGGAAGAGTGGTTAATGCTGTTTATTAAATAATAAAAAGGCACGAACCTCTAACCGCTTGTGTAATTACTCGTTTGGAACTTGTGGTCATCCGCCAGTGACGTCGCGTCGTGTGGGGAGGCGCCGGGCGCTGATTGGCCGCGCCGCGCCTGCGTCGTCCCCCGCGTGGGAGGCATCGCGGGCGGCGCCGCGGGGGCCGCACTCCGCGAGCGACAGTGACGAGCGCCGGTCGACGCGTCCGCGCGCTCCTCGACTCTTCGCAGCTCTTCGCAGCGCCCAGCGCCCTGCCTTCGCGCAGGAGCCCGGCCCGCCGCTCCACCCCGCCGCCATGGACCGCGACGACGACACGGTCAAGGATCAGGTTATGGATGACGGGAGCGAGGGTAAGGGTATGGAGGAGATTAAGAAGGATCAGGGTGCGAACCAGGGTATGCTGGAATGTGAGGAGAAGGATCAGGGAATGGAGGAGGATAAGGACATGGATCGGGATATGGAGGATGAGGAGAACGAACAGGTGATGGAGGAAGAAAAGGAGAATTATCAGGGTATGGACGAGGATAAGGAGAATGATCAGGGTATGAAGGAGGATAATGAGAAGGATCAGGGTATGGAGGAGGTTAAGGAGAAGGATCAGGGTATGGAGGAGGATAGGGAGAAGGATCAGGGTATGGAGGAGGAGAAGGAGAAGGATAAGGATCAGGGTATGGAGGAGGATAAAGAGAAGGAACAGACTACGGAAGAGGATAAGGAGAATGATCAGGGCATTGCTGAGGGTACAGATGAGGATGAGGACATGGATGAAAAAACCGAGGACCGTGGTATCAATGAGGATAAAGAGAAAGATGTGGATTGTGATGTTGAGAGTAATGGGAAAAATGGTACGATGAAAATTGAGGGTAATGAGAACGACGACTATATGGGACGGAAAGAGCATAAAGGGAAGTATCAGGATAGGGATGTGGGAGATGGTGAGGTTAATGATGAGAGAGGCGATAATCTTAAGAAGTATCAGCATATGGACGAGGATAAGGAAAATTGTCTAGGTATGGATGAGGAGACCAAAGAGGGAGACAAGGATATTGAGAATTGGAAAGATGATGACAATAGGTGGAAAGATGGGGACGAAAATGTGAGGGTGAAGAATGGAGAGGATGGAAATAAGAACCCGGAGGATAAACAAGACGAAGACAAAGATCGGAATATGGAGGAGAATGAAGACACGGAAGAAGAAGATGAGGATGAGGAGCGTGAGGACGAGGATAAAGATAGAGATGAAGGCGAGGACGAGGATAAGGATCAAGATGAAGGCGAGGGTGACGGTGAGAAGGAGAAAGACGAGAGCGAGGAGCAAGAGAAAACAGAGGGCGAGGATGCCATGGAGGAGGACGAGGGCGAGGCAGAAGACTACGACAGTGACGATGACAGCGACGCGTACAGCGACGAAGTGGACAGCGAACGCGTGGAGGAGGATGGCCCGGCCGACGGGGCCATGTGGCCTGCGCTGGGGCCTACCTCCGAGTTTGCCGCTGGGTTTGCTGCGGGGCTTGCCGCGGGGCTAGCCGCCGGGCCTGCCCACGGGCTGGCCAACGGGCTAGTCAACGGGCTTGCCAACGGGCCAGCCAACGAGCCCGCCTCGGGGCCTGACGCCGGGTCCGCCGCCGAGACTGCCGCTGAGACTGCCTACGGTTCTCCCGTTAGGTCTCCCGCCTGGCCTGCCGCCTGGCCTGCAGACTGGCCTGCCGCCGGGCCTGTCACCTGGCCTGCCACCGGGTCTGCCGCCGGGTCTGCCGTCGGGTCTGCCGCCTGGCCTGCCACCGGGCCTGCCGCCTGGCCTGCCGCCGGGCCTTCCGCCGAATCTGCCGCCGGGCCTGCCGCCTGGGCTGCCGCCGGGCCTGCCGCCTGGCCTGCCGCCTGGCCTGCCGCCGGGCTTTCCGCCGAGTCTGCCGCCGGGCCTGCCGCCGGGCCTGCCGCCGAGTCTGCCACCGAGCCTGCCGCCGAATCTGCCGCCGAGTCTGCCGCCGGGTCTGCCGGCGGGTCTGCCGCCTGGCCTGCCGGCGGGTCTGCCGCCTGGCCTGCCGCCGGGCCTTTCGGCGAGTCTGCCGCCGGGCCTGCCGCCTGGCCTGCCGCCGGGCTTTCCGCCGAGTCTGCCGCCGGGCCTGCCGCCGAGTCTGCCGCCGGGCCTGCCGCCGGGCATGCCGCCGAATCTGCCGCCGAGTCTGCCGCCGGGTCTGCCGGCGGGCCTGCCGGCGGGCCTGCCGCCGAGGCTGCCTGCCCGCCCGGCGAGCGAGCTGTGCGTGTGCTGGAGTACTTCTCGCCGCACGGCGAGATCCCGTGCCCGTCGTGCAGTCTGCTGCCGGACGAGCTGCCCGACTGCCGCATGGAGCTGTGGGTGCCATTTGCGTCGGCGCCCCTGGGCCGCCCGCTGGGCCCCGAGCTGCTGGTGAGTGCCTGCCAGCGAACACGTTCCGCTCACGTCCTCCCTGCGTGCTTGTGTGCTAGCTCTCTGGAGTGCTGCATGCTTTTGAGGCTTCCATGCGCTTGTGTGCTAGCTCCCTGGAGTGCTGCATGCTTTTGAGGCTTCCATGCGCTTGTGTGCTAGCTCTCTGGAGTGCTGCATGCTTTTGAGGCTTCCATGCGCTTGTGTGCTAGCTCTCTGGAGTGCTGCATGCTTTTGAGGCTTCCATGCGCTTGTGTGCTAGCTCTCTGGAGAGCTGCATGCTTTTGAGGCTGCCATGCGCTTGTGTGCTAGCTCTCTGGAGTGCTGCATGCTTTTGAGGCTTCCATGCGCTTGTGTGCTAGCTCTCTGGAGAGCTGCATGTTTTTGAGGCTTCCATGCGCTTGTGTGCTAGCTCTCTGGAGTGCTGCATGCTTTTGAGGCTTCCATGCGCTTGTGTGCTAGCTCTCTGGAGAGCTGCATGCTTTTGAGGCTTCCATGCGCTTGTGTGCTAGCTCTCTGGAGTGCTGCGCGCTTTTGAGGCTTCCGTGCGCTTGTATGCTAGCTCTCTGGAGAGCTGCATGCTTTTGAGGCTGCCATGCGCTTATGTGCTAGCTCTCTGGAGTGCTGCATGCTTTTGAGGCTGCCATGCGCTTGTGTGCTAGCTCTCTGGAGTGCTGCATGCTTTTGAGGCTGCCATGCGCTTGTGTGCTAGCTCTCTGGAGTGCTGCATGCTTTTGAGGCTTCCATGCGCTTGTGTGCTAGCTCTCTGGAGAGCTGCATGCTTTTGAGGCTGCCATGCGCTTGTGTGCTAGCTCTCTGGAGTGCTGCATGCTTTTGAGGCTTCCATGCGCTTGTGTGCTAGCTCTCTGGAGAGCTGCATGTTTTTGAGGCTTCCATGCGCTTGTGTGCTAGCTCTCTGGAGTGCTGCATGCTTTTGAGGCTTCCATGCGCTTGTGTGCTAGCTCTCTGGAGAGCTGCATGCTTTTGAGGCTTCCATGCGCTTGTGTGCTAGCTCTCTGGAGTGCTGCGCGCTTTTGAGGCTTCCGTGCGCTTGTATGCTAGCTCTCTGGAGAGCTGCATGCTTTTGAGGCTGCCATGCGCTTATGTGCTAGCTCTCTGGAGTGCTGCATGCTTTTGAGGCTGCCATGCGCTTGTGTGCTAGCTCTCTGGAGTGCTGCATGCTTTTGAGGCTGCCATGCGCTTGTGTGCTAGCTCTCTGGAGTGCTGCATGCTTTTGAGGCTTCCATGCGCTTGTGTGCTAGCTCTCTGGAGAGCTGCATGCTTTTGAGGCTGCCATGCGCTTGTGTGCTAGCTCTCTGGAGTGCTGCATGCTTTTGAGGCTTCCATGCGCTTGTGTGCTAGCTCTCTGGAGAGCTGCATGTTTTTGAGGCTTCCATGCGCTTGTGTGCTAGCTCTCTGGAGTGCTGCATGCTTTTGAGGCTTCCATGCGCTTGTGTGCTAGCTCTCTGGAGAGCTGCATGCTTTTGAGGCTTCCATGCGCTTGTGTGCTAGCTCTCTGGAGTGCTGCGCGCTTTTGAGGCTTCCGTGCGCTTGTATGCTAGCTCTCTGGAGAGCTGCATGCTTTTGAGGCTGCCATGCGCTTATGTGCTAGCTCTCTGGAGTGCTGCATGCTTTTGAGGCTGCCATGCGCTTGTGTGCTAGCTCTCTGGAGTGCTGCATGCTTTTGAGGCTGCCATGCGCTTGTGTGCTAGCTCTCTGGAGTGCTGCATGCTTTTGAGGCTTCCATGCGCTTGTGTGCTTGCACGCGTGCGTGAACGTGTGCTTTTTGCGCACCAGGGGGCTTCGCGCGCTAGCGAAGTTGGTGCACTAGCAAAGTTGGTGCTCTAGCAAAGTTGGTGCTCTAGCAAAGTTAGTGCTCTAGCAAACGAGGCGAGATACTGAACTTGATGCGCGACAGCACATACTTTCTCGCATTATTTCGAAATATTAACTTTTCGGAAATTTAAAGACTTCAACGAAAATGAGTTCGTGCAATTGATTTAACTCGTCTTTTTTCCGTCCGTGCAAAAAAAACGAAAAAAGATTTTGAAGCGTTTTTTAGAACAATACTTATAGAACAGATTTTGTCTTTAAAAAATCTATATATTCAGTTTTGTTGTTTTCAAATGGTAAAATTTTGCAATTTTCAAAACCCGAGTTTGTGGGAAATATGATTAGCATAATTTTTATCTATGGGAAGAAAATTATAAGAAAAAACTGGAGCGGTATTTTAGAATGAAATAGTTCAAAATTTTAAAAATGTACATTACCTTATTTCAATATCTGTCTTTAAAAACTGTTCCCATTAAGGAAAGAAAAATCTACCTTCGCTATTGTAGTTGTGTGGAGAATCTTTGCAATTTTAGAAAAATCGTGGATTTCCACAAAAATGATTCACAGTCTAGTCTTATAAGCGTCCATAACGCTATTCGAGGACAAAACGTTATTGAATAAATTTGGAAAATTTGTTGAGACAATTTTTAACACGTTTTAGAGACATCATATAAACTACCCAAATTACAATATCCATAAAATACTGTATATATTTTTTAAGTTGGACTTTTCAACATATTGCAGTCCTTCGACAATAATAAACACTTAGCCATTGTTTTAGTACCTGCAGAAAGAAATATTTCTTCCCAAACAGAAAGTTAACGAGTGTACTTTCACACTCACATTGCCTGAAACACCGGCAAAGGTCCTTTGCATTTGTTTTCACCGCCAACCGCCTTCTGCCTTTCTCTCACCCCCTCTCCCCCTCTCTCCCTCTCCCCTCTCTCCCTCTCTCTCCCTCTCTCCCTCTCTCCCTCCCTCTCTCCCTCCCTCTCTCCCTCCCTCTCTCCCTCCCTCTCTCCTTCCCTCTCCCTCTCCCCCTCTCCCTCTCTCTCCCTCTCTCTCCATCTCTCCCTCTCCCTCTCTCCCTCTCTCTCTCCCTCTCTCCCTCTCTCCCTCTCTCCCTCCCTTCCTCCATCTCTCCATCCCTCCATCCCTCCCTACATCCATCCCTTTGCTCGCACTTATTTTCCGAGTGCCTCTTCGCGAAGGGGATGGTTGCCCAGACGTAATTTTCTCTACTTGGCAAACGCTGGTTTAGGCACTAGCGTTGGCCACGTCCGGACACTGACAGACAGATGGACGGACATTAACAGACGGACGAAGACGAACCAACGGACGGAGACGAACCAACGAACGGACACCGGCACCCGGACGGACGGACGGTCACGCACCGATGGACGGACCGTTGGACGGAGACGGACGGACCGTTGGACGGAGACGGACGGACCGTTGGACGGAGACGGACGAACGGACCGACGGACGGACGGGCCGAGGACGGAGAACGGACCGAAGGGCGGAGACGGGCAAACCGAATGACGGAGACGGAGACTGACCGTCTCATTTCAAGCCTCCACACCCAACTCCACATGGAGTTGCTGGAGCATGTGGGTCCATCGCGAGACAATTGTGAGTTGAGCCTTGGCAAGAATGAGACGGTACCTGAATGATTATTAGTAAGGGGTGTACTTCCTATATATTTTTGTTGTTTTATTTATCCTAGTTTATAATTTTAAATTTTAAATATGTTTTATTTTTTGTTTTATTTGTGTTAATTCTTCAACAATCAATTTTTTGTAATGTATGTTGTCCTCATTCACTGTTCATTGTTTACACTGTGGCCCTGAGGAAGAAATTTTATATATTGAAACGTTGGCGTAACTAATTGTTTCTCTAACCACATTGACCAATCTCGTGAACCGATTTTAATTCTTTATTCCTCAGTGGTCGAGATTATACAACGGTGAAGCAAGATATTTTTATTATATTAGAAAAAACAATAATAAGTCTTCGATTTAGTTTTATTTTCCGTGAATACGAACAGTTAATCCTATTTAATATAATAACTCCCTCGGTAGAATTATATGTTGTTATTATTATTATTATTATTATTATTATTATTTCTAATTTCTTTTCTTGAAAACCGCAGACTTTAGCATCATTGTGTAGTTTTCTTTAAGGAACAAAACACTTATTTTGTGGCACACATAACACTCATGTTGTATCATTCGTAAATGCGAAACTAGGAGAGTAGTTTTCTATGCCCTTTGGAGATGATTTGGCGTTGTAGAAGATTTGTTTTGGGGCATAGTTACTGAAACGAGAATAATATCTCGTTTCAGAAACATCTGACCCAACTCGTATGACCCACATAAATTCTTAGAATTTCGAATATTTCTCAACGAAATATTGTCATCCTACACCTTTGCAAAAGATAGTCTCCGATGACAAAACGATCCTTTCGTAGGAGATGACTATGAATTCATCGAGTTATTATATCAAATATCAAACTTTAGTTCAAAATGAGAAATACGATATGTAATGGGTTTTAATGGATCCAAAAAATTGGGTGAAAAAGTCATAACTCCTGTCATATTGAAAATAAATTAATAACATTTTTTAACGGGCAGTTAAGTAAAAAAATAATAGTCGGAAAGTAATAGAACTGATACATAATTTTCAAGATATTCATGGAAATATCTGTGAAATACAAATGTATAAATGACCACACTGAAAAAGTACTTATTGCTAAAGGGTTTCCTTGTTCTTTAAGACTCTACTATGAATGCGGCCAAAGGTTACAGAAGACACCCATTTTGAATACACATGTTATGCGGAAATAATTTACTATGTATAGGAACAAGATTTATCCATTTTTTTGTTTCAAGGGCCGGGGAATGTAAGTTTTTCGGCCGAAAATTCACCGTATTCTGACTGTGACGTCGTTGCCATGGCAATAAATCACAGACGTGAACGGTTTGTAAATTATTGAGTAATTATTTGAAATATTCTCCAACACCTGAATACAATTTACAATAAACAATATTGACCCGTCACCATAAGGAATGTTACTGGTCACCACCTCGTTGTGATGCACCAGTTGCCCTACGCGAGCATACAGGCGAGTATACTGCACCTTCCGTCTCGACGTAGCACGCCGGCTTCAGTTCTCTGCCTCAGTAGCATTGAAATGCAGCGCCGCGCACGACCCACACGACTTCCTACCGGCGCGCCCAAGAATCAGAAGAAGGAGTTTAGGTCCGGGGTCCGCTTATATTGCTTTCTGGGATGACTGACGGAACTGCGTCATCTCGCTGTTGCCGCCGACGCATTTCCACAGCCAGCCTGTCTACGGGGTTCACAAGTTTGCCCCAAGTGGTCTACGGGGTTCACAAGTGGCCACCCACGACACGGCACCCCTTCCCTTCCGCTCCCTAGGTTTGCCATTGTTCATCCCGGCGCCCCTTCCCGCCAGCGCTGCCCGCTGTCGCAAACTACTTCCTCGTGCATTTCATGTCCATGAAGTGCACGTGGCTAATATTTTGTCCGGTTTGTACCAGGCGACTGATATGACGCCACACGACGCAGTTACAATAGTGTCTCTTCTTTGCACGAAGTAAGAGTGGAAAAAAAGAATAGTTTTGGTGGTTACTGTAATCGCTGTAGAACCTTGGAAATCGCGTTTTAATTCTTTGTTCAATTCTGAACGGCATTGAACTAGATTCCGAAACACGCTGTTTTACAATTCATTGCTTTCACAGTGTACTCGCAAAGAAAATTCGAAATCCCCACAAAATCGCGAGCTATTTGTAAATGAACTAAGAAATACCTGTTCTTGTGTGCTTCCCCTTTCTTTAACAATGACGATATGAAACTGAGAACCAAGTTGATGCTCAATATTTGCTTTATCTAGCACTGTCAAACTAACTTATTAAACAAAACTGCTGGTTCTTAATATTTCTTGTGGAGTTTAATTGGTTGTTAGTGTTTCTGGGCACGTCAACTGCTAAGGTCATTAGTACAGTGGGTGAAGTGCGTGTTGGCTGTGGTCTTACCCTCTGAATGGCGAGATCCGGCGCCGATCTACCGTCGACTAGCGTGTTTTTCCCCTATCATGTATTCCCCACCAGCGGGGTGCCACCCCCACCAGGAGCAGCTCTAATCTCCCGACCGGCCGTTCGGCATGTGTGGTAGTGTAGTGCATGTTAGTATGTGTGTATGTAAGGGGTGAGAGTAGTACAAGGAAGAGGAAGGAAAGATTGCGCGCGGTACGTGGCCCGTTTCTTAGGGTACAGCTCCGGCATTCGCCTCTCGGAGAAACCACGAAAAACTACCGATCAGAGCAGCCAGCCGCTAGAATTCTCCTCCAGACAGAGACTGAATTCGACTCAGCTGAAAACGTAGAAGCGAAAATCCTACCACCGTGGGTAATGGAACCTAGACACTCCCGATCAGTTTCGTGACGAGTATTATCAGTGACTCGTGGGCATGGTTATCTAATTGATTATTTTGTTTTCTGTGGTCATTACTCCCATTAGTGCTATGCATAAATAATCCCGGGAATTGGCAATGTTCTTCACCCGCTGCAACGTGAGATCCAGAGACGACCTACACTTCGTCTTGAAGGGTTTTCCACTCCAGGTTTCTCCCACCAACGCGTAATCGCCCCAATCGGGCTCTCTCTAAGCACCTGAATGGTCTCTCGACACATGTAGTAGTCTAGTGCATGAAAATTTAAGTATGTGTGTAACGAGAGAGGAAGGAACGAAGATCATAAAAATGATCGCGCGTCTACGACCGGTTTGTTACTGTTCCACATTCGCCTGGATTGATTGGAAAGACAACAGATGAACAGATAAGATGAGGTAGTCGCGGGAACTCTTCTATAGACAGTTTGTGAATTCGACTGTAGCTGTATCATTACTATTGAAAATCCACCACCCGCACTCGAACCCTGAGAACTTCGGGTCAGCAACGCTGACTGCTGAATGAATGTAATTTCGCCACTGAGCCATCACAGCTCGTTCTATCGCATGACCAACAACATTCACCTCTAAAGGACAAAACCCAAAAAAATGCAGTTTAGCTTTTGGTGCTCACTTCGCTGGAGGAGTGTGCTAGGAGTAGTAATGCTACAGGAAAACCGCCGATTTGGGGGCAGATTTATAAAATCCTGATTGTGAAAAATTGGATTTTTCTTGCTTTTATATTTACTACATTGCTCTCTCAAAAACACGGCGTAGTCAGTATCCATGGGTTTTTTGTCAACACAAACATTTTTTTCCCTCGGCTGTCAGTCTGAATGAACAAAAGCAGAGTTTCATCAAAATGGATATTGCACATTCAACGTGGCTGATGTGGCGGTTCTTTGAATTTAAAACTTTATTTTAACTTTCAGTGTACTTCATATGAAGATCTAGGATATTTTCAAAAAGTTCTTCAAAAAAATTCAAAATTTTTGTTCATATTTAAATCGAATACAGGGGAATACGTATTATTTTCTTAAAACCTCAGAATTATTAAAAATTGCAAACGTATACAGTTTTTCATTTCCCTCCTAGATTATCAAAGATTCTTTCTCCTAATGGAATGTGTTCAACAAAAATATAATTTTAAATAATGCAATTCTAGTTTGTTTTTTTTTTTGGGAAAATGTGTATCATGCAAAATTCCGTCTCACTGAAGTATAGTGCTAAAACACTTGTTTTTATTAGTATAAGTTTTGGGAAATACCTTTAAGAATTTTGTTTCCAGAAAGTGTCGGTGTGTTTCATGTCGACACGTCGAATTTCAGCTCGCAGAAAACAGTAAAGGCATTTGTTCACAAACTTGCTGAATCGTGAATGGAGATACGAATAGCTCTGGCGGGGGCGCTCGGATGGCTGACTTATGGACGTTGGCACATCGTGCCCATTGCTGTTAGTGTGTTTTCAAACACACTTTCTTGAGCTATGGTTACTGTACTTCGAATCAATATCGATTTTAGCGGTTTCCAAGGTTGATTTTTGCATATTTATCGAACTAGCGACGCGAAATAGATAAGTGTGTTCCAGCGCGAATAATTTCTAAGATCCTGACAGTTCTTTCGACATATGTAGTGCAAGTACGTGTGTTTGTTTATAAGGGAAGATAATAGAACAAGGAAGAGGAAGGAAATATTGCGCGCGATCACTAAGCCATTTATTGGAATACTTTTCGAAGAAACAACAAAAAACAACCGATCAGAGCAGCCGGCTGTTATGATTCTCTTCCTGATAACGGCTGGCTGAATTCGACCCAGCTATGCAGCTAGTGTCGACAATTCGCCACAGTTTGCACTTGACCCCGAGGACCTGCCGGCCAGACTCGCTGCGGCAGTGTTGGCGCTGAGCTAATTCGGCCGGTGTAACGCACCGAAGAATAAAATTAATTCGATGCGCGCAGTATTAGTATAGGGGAAATAATGAAATTAAATATTTGTATTAGATAGATAGATAGATTTATTAAAGTTCGCTTTGAGCTAATGCTCGGTGGCAAACATGATAACAATTAAAATTAGAATTGCTAAACATTTTCAACATTTACAATTGGGTTTACTATTAGAATTAGGGGGTCGATATAATAGTTCCAATTTATTTCTAGCTAACTCTAAATTCACTTCTAGTTTACATAACACACTGCACTACACTACACTACACTACACTGCACTCCCCTTCACTACACTACACTTCACATCACTTCACTGTATAAGGGCCATGACGATAATAATTATAACAATAATAATAAAAGTAATAATAAAAGTAATAATAATATTACTAATAATAATAGTAATAATAATAATAATAGTAATAATAATAGTAATAATAATAATAATAGTAATAATAATAATAATAAAGATAAATGTCTCAGTCAGTATTATTAGAAATTATTTAGATTTATTCTTTAGTCAAAATCGAATCAGCTTCATTGGCTTTGGATTGATTGATGTACTAGTGATTCCGAGCTCATCAGCTATTAAAGCCTTTAGTCCCGTGAGAGTAGTGCATTTTTGTGTTCGGGATGGGGCGGAGATCTTTACCCGCTTGATGATGAGATCCGGCGCCGACCTACTGTCGGCTACCAGGTTTTGTACAACCAGGTATCTCCCAACAGCGGGGCACCGCCCCAGTCGGGACAAGCCCTAAGCTCCCAACCGGTCTCCCGGCATGTATGGTAGTGTAGTGCATGTAAGTGTGTGTGTGTGTGTGTGTGTGTAATTTCGTAGCGTACTGTTCCGGAATTCGCCTGGAATTAATCGGAGAACCACTAAAAACTGCCGATCAGAGCAGACGGCCGCTAAAATTCTCCTCCAAATAGCGACAGATAGCTAGCGTCAAAAATCCTGCGATCGTTGGGACTCAAACCCCAGGCCCTCCCAGTCAGAGGCAGTGCAGTGATATCAATTGATGCCCTGAGCCACCTCTCCCGTCATTGTCTTTGGATATCTCACGAATCCAAAGAACCTCCCGCGTGACCGGAGGTCCCACAGTTTTCTTTCAACTCCTGCGGGCATTGAACATTAATAATATAGATTTCATCTCGAATGTGAAATCTGTATTTTGCAAGTGTAGTTTTGTTGTATCTTTTAAAATACCCCAAGAGATGGCATGATCCGACTCAGCCATTCTGAGCAACACTGGAAGCGACGAGCGTGAAAGCTAGAACCAGTGATAAAGATGTCACCGGATATAACCCGACAATGTGCCAAAAATTTAGTATTGATGCCAGTTTCTGTTGATCGATTCGTAGAGAGACTGTTCTCATCGGTGGCTTCCCGCCTCACTTCTGGGCGTGTGCCAGAGTAGCACATACAAAACGGGCTACGGGCTTAGTGCGATGTTGCCTTTCTAATCCCTTCCCGTTTCTGAGCGCTAGTGATTATAGCTGCCGAGTCGCTTTAAGCTGGGTTTTGCCGAGTTTCTCTTCGTCCCTTAAGCAAATGCTGAGAAGGCCGCTTGCTACACTTCTGGACATAAATGTAAATTCATTATTTTTGCACGGCTTCGTGGACTCTGAGGGATCTTAGTGAGAAATATACTTAATCCGTGAGTAGTGCCAACAAATTATAGTTTTCTATCCATTTGAAGTAGGGACTGGATTCTTCCACGTGGAGCAGGATAAGTCAACCCAAATCTATATCAAATGTAAATAGTTTCTTCTCCACGCAAGCTAATATTTGTAATTATCAAATTGTGCTAAAAACGCTGATTGCTACAATTATTCTTATTATTTATTATAAGAAAAGAGTGAGGGTGTCGGAGCTCAGGATTGTACTAGACATATACAGCTTTTAAATTTCTTGACGTTAAATAAATTTCCTGGCAGCGGAAGGCTCAGTGGCATTTCTCTGCAACTTGCGTTTGCACGTCGCACAGAAGAGGAGTGGGTGGGAATTTTCCTGCTGCTGCCCTGCATTTTATCCGTAATCGGAAACCTCCCCGTGCGCGCACAGCTGCGCGACGCCGAGGCGCCGATCCCTGGCGACTGCCCTGGGAGGCACGCCCCCACGAGATAGCATCGCCCGTCGCCAGCCCCCCGAAAGGCCTTTCCGTCTCGAGCGGTAGTTATTTGAATTCTTTATTTGTTACAGCGCATTCATGGATCAGTACATGATATACTTTACCTACGAAAAGCAACAAATCAAAACATACATTGTCAACGGATGGAAACAATCGAGTTTGATGTGAAACAGTGTAGTTTTTAATATGCTCTACACGCTCTTGCGTTGAGATTTCTTCAAAGCGCATTTAATTGAATGTGTTAAAATGTGTTTTAAATAAATCTGCAAGAGCGTGTAGAACGTATTTAAAAATATACGATTTCTTACCAAAGTCATTTTTTCAACCAGCGGACAATACGCATGTTGATTAGTTGCTCCTCACATGAAGTAAAGGCTTACTTACGTTCTAATTTACCAAAAATTATACCTCAAACTAATTTAGGCGAGGAAATCTTTTTCAGACGCCTATAAAAACAATCTATTACAGAAAATTGAACTAGAAACGCCTGGTATATGTATCTATTTTTAATTCAGTAAGGAGTACTTTTCCGGAGTCTGAAGTTGAATTGGTGTGGAATTTGAGGTATGGGAGGAGAGATATGTTATATGGTTTTGTATGGAGTAAATTTGGAATTGTCGTGCGTTAGTATTCGAATCTGTCATAGTCATTGAATCGTTTCAGCTGTTACTAGTATTTGTCTTTTCGTTTATTTTTTTAATACCTTACTGTAATATTATTTCTCTTGTTGTTTTGTCTTGTATGCCCAATGAATCTTTACACAGGATATATCTTCACAATAATAATTTCTCAAACATCGCCGAAGACATTCATTTGTGTATAAAGAGATTTGATAATGTTTCAAGTGACAAAATGGCAAAAATAAATATGCATTTGCATACGAAACGTGGCGCAATTGATCATTTATCCATTCTTCTACCACACTTTAAAACAGCGTAAAACAGATATTGTGGTCATATGTCGGAATAGGGGAGAGGATAGAGGCGTGAGATTTCTCATTCGTTGCTCCGTCGTTCACAGTCAGAAACGAGTTTGACCTTCTCGCAATGCATTGTGGAAACTCTTCAAATGGAGCCCTGACGGAATGTTTGAGGCCAAGTCGGGGAATGTCTCCCCACGTCACATTTTTTCCGTAACCAAACGCCTCGCCTCGCTCGCGCACCTGGTGGCGCCCGTGAGAAAGAGGTAGCCACGAGAAAAGAGTCTATTCGGAAAAGATCTGCACATTCCAGCCAAGACCATTTTAAACGTACTTACATATACTTAAGTGATGCTGAAAAAAATTGACTAGTCCTGAAACGCATTTTCCTTTCCAACACAAGAATAGCAGTGTGTGCTATACCTTTCCAAATACTGCAATTTTTACGAACTAGTATATCTTATCCTTCTTTCTCGTATACATACGATAAAGAAAAAAATATAATGCTGCAAAAAATAGATTTCGTGATTTTGACACAAATGTTTTGTTTTGGAAGTCCCCTATATCGAATATTATTGATTTTTTTTTGTTTTTGTAAAATGTCACTCTGGGAACAACACTAGCAGCCAAAGCGTTCTCCCAATTTTCACCAAAATTGATAATAACTATTGCAGAATCACGACCTCCAAAAAAAATCGAAGAAACATCCGGATTATGCGATTTGGCCATAATCAAATTGAAAAAAAATAATGCATTCAATTTTCAGACGTTTCGGAAAAATAATTTCTATCTTCAGTGCTAGTAATAGACGCAAGAGTAACAACACTGTTAATATATATAATATATGATTACTATACATATATAAATTACAATGGATCAACCTCATAAGAATAACATAATATATCATTACATCTCCAACATTACTTAGTTATGTGACGAGTGACCATTCTGCACAGTCCACTGGAGGCCAAATCATAGTGGAAAATGAAGGAACAAAATGATGACTTGCACGTGACCTTATAAGTACGTAAGTGTTGGATGTCGCCATCAAGGGGGGGGGATATTAACGCCACCTCCCAAGTAGTTGAAAAGACTGAACAATCAATCAGGGAAAATCAAATTTGGAGAAAATAGAATGGATTAAGCGGTACCTTTGACTGACAGCAAAACGTTTATCTGCCTGTGAACAATGTTTCGGTACCAAGGACCCACAGAACGTGGATTCTGACAATACAGAGTATGAGAGGATGTAACCTACTTTACGAACTTACATTTATACGAACAGGATTTATCCGTTTTTTCGATGCCAGGGTCCCTCGTTAAGTTTGCTATCAAAAAATCGCCGATTTTCGCTACCCTTTCATGGGTCATTTTTCATTACTTTTTCTCTATGGGCACTCGCGGCACAGAGCAAACTCATTTGCCATTCGCCAAGGAGGTCCGGGTTCGATTCCCGAACAATGTCATGTGAAATTTGTTCCAACAAAACGAGTTTGCTTGCTTCACAACATCCCCCTCCTGTTAAACGTCCTAAACCCTACCCGTATTTTAAGTTATTCCCGAATCTGCGTAAGTGCGTAGTAAAGCGAGAAACTAAAAGAAATAAAAGGGATTGATGCCGATACGCAATTTTTAGACATCTCATACGTGATAAGGGAGCGCTGACCGTCAGGCCAGACGGAGTGTTTCATTTACATCTAAGCTCTTACCGCGAAGTTTCACGGTACCTGGTCTTTTTCGTTTCTCCGGCCGCACCGGAGATACATATCATTCAGCGTCTCGGGCATAAGGTAAACAATTTAATAGACGAACTTATAATTTAAACGAACGAATAATTTAAACAAACACACATTTGATAAACACATACATTTCCGAATTCTAGAAATTGAAAACAGGTACTGGAACAGAATAAAATTAGAAGCCCTACACATACACAACGTCCTCAAAAAACAGAACATGACAATTCTCAACCAACAAATCCCTGAACTCTCTTCACCTCTGCTAAAATTAGCACAAAGTGTACACCCCTAACCCACCCCCAGCCCTCCCTACTCTACTGACCTTCGCTCGCCCGACCGTCTCTCAAGCCTCCACCAGCACCCCCACGGTTTACGACCCTTCACCCGCACCCCACCCCTCTTCCCGCCCCCTCCCGCTGCCGACCGGCTGTGTTCTTAAACAAGACACACGCTCAAAAATACGCAGAACTTTGTTTTCGGCCCAGAAGCTGCAAGGTATGTACGATCCAGTTTGCTTACGCATCTTGCATACAATAACTACAATCTGTTAATAATATTTGTATTTCACATTTTAGCTGTGAGGATGTTCGCTACGCGATCGAAACGATCTTGAGCTGAATAAAAAGTATTGATACCAGACAATATCTTTATTTATTTATCTTAATAGACGACTATATAGTTAAAAGGTATAGGTCGGAAATTATTTCAAGTTTAGCTTTGAGTCACATAGCCACGCGCGAACACTCACAAATACATACCAACACGCCCACCCACGAACATACTGACAGGTACGTGCAAATCCGAACGCTTGCGGATGCCAACGCGCGCAGATGCCAACGCACGTGACGCCTTTTGAGTGTCGAGATCGATATGGCACATATGGTCATCGAGCATCTGCCTATTCGAGCCTTTAGAACGAACATGTAATGCGTAAAATGCTGTGATCTCATATCTTCTAAAATACATTAGAACATGAAACTGTCATTTTAAATACCTTAATAAATACATGTAACACATTTGTGGTGTATCGTTAAATGTCCATTCACTTCGTTACACATACCTTGCTCTTTAAGGTGTATTTTTCACATTTGCCACCCGTTCACTTTTTCTCAAAAAGACGAGTTTTCTCAAAAAGGAGAATAAGAATTGTTGGCATGGCTTGTGGCGCAACCCTCGTATAAACAATATAATATTTGAAACTGTTCATTAAACCTTTATGTAGAGCTAAAGTTGGTCCAAAGAGGCATTTGTAAAATTAGTTAAAAGGTAGGATTAACTTAGTTTAAGGAAGGCCCCTACTATACAAGCCTAATCGGCTGCAGTTGTGCACCTACAAGTATATGAATGAATTCCCGTGTCTTGAATGATAGTGAAGTGGGTTCAAACTGCAACTAGTGGTGCTAAAATCGCGTACTTACTCACCCGTACTTTCATGCAAAATTCCGCGCATAGTACTCAAATTTTTGAAAAGTTGTACGTTACCTTCAAAATCTATCTTTAAGGAATAGATTTGATTAATGAGAAAACTGTATCTTCACAATTGTAGTAGTAGGAAGACGCCGAAAAAAAATTGATTTTTTTCAATCTTCGAAAAATCAGTAATTTTAACGGAAATGAGACCTGCGTTATTCCCTTAAACGCCTTTCATACTATATAACACTTAATTTAACAAAAAAAAAAAAAGCTGGAGCATTTTTTTTTAAATTTGGAAAATGTCCCAGGGGTTTCATGTAAATACCCACCAAATGAAAATTTCGGTTCCATTATCAAGGGGCCGCGACATCAATCAGATCGATGGGGGAATATCTATTTTAGAGAAAATCTGCAGATCGGTTCAGCCACTAGCGTTGTTCACAGACTGACGGACAGACTGTTAGACGCTTTGCCGTCATTCGATTTTTCGGTACCAAGGACCCCCAAAACATGGATTCTGACTACACCACATGTTAGAGGACTTTTTCCTAAATCTAACAACTCGATTATCCACTTTTTTGCCCTATAATAAGTGTTTTTCTGCCGAAAATTGGCCGAAATTTTTGGCGCAGCATCCCACAACTTTGTTAGCACTACGTAAGCGAAACGCGCGAGCGACACGCGCGACGCGACACGCGCGACGCGACACGCGCGACGCGACACGCGCGACGCGACACGCGCGACGCGACACGCGCGACGCGACACGCGCTCGGTTGCAGCGCGGGCCGGCCTTCCGCCCGCTGTGGCCCGACGTGGCGCGGGTGCGCGCCGCGGGCGGCGGCCGGCGTAGCGTGAGCCTGCTGCACGTGGTGGCGCCGCGCGAGCTGCGCGACGGCGAGCAGGTGGCGCTGGTGGCGGTGGCGCGGCCGCGCGTGCTCGACCTGCCGCCGGGCCAGTGGCTGCTGCGCCTCGCGCTCTACTCGCGCGCCGAGGTGCTCCGCGAGTGGAGCGTGCTCGTGCGCCCCTCCACCGGCCCCCGACAGGTACGTTATTATTATTACTATTATTATTATTTGTTCTCTTTTTTGTTTTGTTTTGCCAGGTAGAAAAAATCTTTAAAAGGCGAAGAGCGGGACCGGTTGCTCAACAGTGTGGGATTACCTCTTGCTAGGCGACCTCACTAAAAACAACCACCTGTTTCTTCTTCTGACCTCATCCTGGGACGGCTTTCGCATTACTTCAGGCTGGGGCCTATTCGCCTGGAAGTTATTCAAGAAACAAACGTGCAAATTTACAGTGTCGGCACCCCAACAAAGACGGCCGACACGTGAAAGTTCCCACTTTGGGGCTAACCTACACGCCGGGGAAAGGCCCTGAGGGGTGAAACAAGGTCAGGGGGCGAAGCCCGAGTAATGCCGGCTACGTGCCCGTGGCGGGGCGACGCCGTGACGGCATTCGCCTGGATGTTATTCAAGAAGCACACGTGCAACTTTACGATGTCGGCACCCTAACAAAGACGGCCGACACGTCAAAGTTCCCTCTTTGGGACAACCTGCACGCCGGGGAAAGGTCCTGAGGGGGGGAAGTGAGCTTGGGGTCGATGCCCCAGCAAGCCCACTGCCCGCCCGCGAAGGGGCGACGCCCTGACGGCATTCGCCCGGAAGTTATTTAAGAAGAAAATGTGCAACATTACAAAGTCGGCACCCGAACAAAGACGGCCGACACGTTAAAGTTCCCCCTTTGGGGCTAACCTACACGCCGGGGAAAGGCCCTGAGGGGGGAATGCACACCTGGGGTCGACGCCCGAGCAAGCCGACTGCGCGCCCGCGGCGGGGCAACGCCGTCGAGGCATTCGCCTGGAAGTTATTCGAGTTGCAAACATGCCAATTTACAAAGTCGGCACCTGTACAAACGGGGCCGACACGTTAAAGTTCCCTCTTTGGGGCTAACCTGCACGCCGGGAGAAGGCCCTGAGGGGGGAAACGGGGCCGGGGGGCGAAGCCCGAGTAAGCCGACTGCGCGCTCGCGGCGGGGCGACGCCGTGACGGCATTCGCCTGGATGTTATTCAAGAAACAAACGTGCCACTTTACAAAGTCGGCACCCAAAGAAAGACGGCCGACACGTCAAAGTTCCCACTTTGGGGCTAACCCGCACGCCGGGAGAACACCCGGAGGGGTGAAAGGAGGCCAAGGGTGGATGCCCGAGTAAGTCGACCGCGCGCCAGCGACGGGGCGACGCCCTCGCGGCTTTCACCCGGAAGTTATTGAAGAAGCACAGGTGGCACTTTACAAAGTCGGCACCTGTACAAACGGGGCCGACGTGTTAAAGTTGTCTCTTTGGGGCCAACCTGCACGCCGGGGAAAGGCCCTGAGGAGGGATACGAGGCCGGAGGGCGAAGCCCGAGTAAGCTGTCTGCGCGCCCGTGTGGGGACGACGCCCTGGCGGCATTCCCCTGGAAGGGATCTGCGTTTGATTTCTTGAAATAGTGGGCCGTACCCAGCGAGCCTGCAAGACCGGGACGACCCGCGGAGAGGTGGTAGTCAACTATTCTACCCTCTCCTGTTTCCAAAAATCAGATTAATATACTGAAGCCCCCGATGGGGACTGTATTAGATATTAAGCTGATAAGAACAGATACTACACTTTGATCTTAGCCGCGATACCGCGATCGGTACGAATTTAGAGTTTTAAGGTCTTTCGGTAAGCTTTCCCGCGGCGCGAGCCGGTCGAAACCGCGAAGAAACGAGAAAAAACGGGAAACGAGTGCGCTTCCTCCGCTTTTCCGTTTTGCTTTAGACGTGCGCTTCGCGGGAAGACGTCCCCGAGCCCGCCGAGGGTCCGGGTTCAAAGCCCGGGCGCGTCCCTTTGCTTTTTCCCCTCCGAAGAGGGGCTCGAAAAATTCACCCCGACGCGCCTCGACGAGCTGAAAACGAACCCGCAAGCCGCGTGTCTCTGTCTCTGTCGGTTCGCCCGCAAGAAAATCGCAAAGTGCTCTGCGGAAGCCGAAGTCGCGCCGACCTCCACGCCGCTACGCGGGTCTGAGGGAGTCGGGGTCCGCACCGGTCGACGGACGAGTTTCTCGCCTGCGGGATCGCCGAGCGCCGAGGTCTCGAGTCGAAAATCCTAGGAGTTATTAGAGGTTAAAGTGGGGAACTTTGCGTCTCTGCGGTACCCCCCTCTCCCGTGACGTCACGCCTTCGTTTCGGAGGGAAGAGAAAAAAAATTCACCAAAAATCGGCCGTGCGCCGCAGAGTCGCGAAAACTCGGCTCCGGACGTAACAGGCGGCGCGCGATCCGACCCGCTCGTCGGAATCGCTCCGAACCCGTTATTTCCGGAAATTGTTTAAACAATTTCGCGAATCTGCAATAACAAATTCGCGGCGTATTTTTTTCCCGAAAGGCGCTCGTTTCCCGAGTCCGACGCCGTCGACCGCTATGCGCTCGGACCGCCGGGGGCGGAGCAGCGGGTTTTTAAAGTTTTACCCCCCACCCCGGCCGCCCCCGCCCTGATGACGCAACGCCTTTGTTCCGGCGCGAAGGTAGAAAAAAATTCGCCAAAAATCGGGGAATCGTAGCGGAACCGCGAAACCTCGGATTCCGGCGCGACCGAGGGCGCCCGACGCGACGCGCTCGTCGGCGAACGCGTACGACCGCTCGGTTCGACGCCCGGGGAGTGCACTTTTTTCGTTTTCGTTTTCGCGCTTCGAAAAAATTCCCTCCGATACCTGTCGCGATTCTGCGTCCGACGCCGCAAGCGGAAAAAAAATTCTAAAAAAATTACTTCGTATTCGCCTTCTTGATGGGTGCTTCATGGGCTTCTTGATGGGCGCTTCATTTGTTCCGTCCTTATACGCTGTCGCTTAGACAGCCTTCTTCCTTCTTTGCCCGCAGAACGCTTTCTATGAAGTGGGAAATTGCGTTCCAGGACTTCTCATTTCTTAGCATTGTATCAACAATATTCTCTGGCGTGAGACTACCTGTCGTTTCCTCCAGTTTATCGAGTTTTTCTTTCCGGTTTGTACACTGGAAAAAGGTGTGCTCGGCGGTGTCCAATTGATTTCCACAGTGCTTACAGTAGGGTGATTGAACCCTCCCCATACGGTAGAGATAGTCCCTGAAGTAGCCGTGTCCTGTGAGGAACTGGGAGAGGTAGAAGTTCTCTTCCCCAGACTGGCGTTGCACCCATGGCAGCAACTTCTTAGTAAGTTGGTGCGTCCACCTCCCTTTGGTCCCGTCGTTCCAGCGTTCCTGCCAGCGCTCCATTGTCTCTTTCCGCTCCTCTTGTGCCGCTTTCGCTCTGCCGTCGCCTGCGCTCCTGTCATAAATTCTCTTGCGCTCCAGCGCGAGCAGGTCGATCGGTATTGCTCCGGCTATCACAAGGATGGCGTCTTCGGAGACTGATTATCGTTATTATCATTAATATTATTATTATTACTATTATTATTATTACAATATTATACAAATTATTACAAACATTACAATATATGCTTATTTATTTAACGCCAAGAAACACTAATATTTTCACTGGTTGTAATGGGGATAAGTGCATTCTGTGCAGGTTTTCTTGAAGTCTAGGATTTCTTACTAATTTGACCAAATTTATAAGAAAGTATTAGTTTCCATGCAATAAAAACTCTTTTCAAATGGAAAAGATACGATTTTGGCTATTATTCCTCATTGTGAGAAGAAACTCATTTGAGAAGTAAACATTCGCTCCCATATAAAATGAACTACTTGCATCAGCAAACAAGCTATATATTTTGATTCATCGTGAGCCCTTATCGTACACCCTCATGAAGACATCGAAAAAACAATTATTTTATAGTAATCGCCGAATAGCTAAATTCCCCACAGGGATTAAGAGCGTCACCGCCGTTGGATGTCATCCTATTAACATTTTTTCATGCTAACCCGACCATTCTTTACACAGAGAAGGCAATGGTAAATCGCCACTGTGACCGCCTTGTTAAGAAAGGTTGGGACAAAATGACGTACGTCTTCCTTCCTCGTTTCGGTTGTGTTTACTCAATGGCTAGAGAAGCTTCTTTGAAAAGAATTAGACATTCGAAGTTCAGGACGTATTTTATTCGCAAGGGAGTAGTTTCCAATTCAACGAAACCTGCGAAGCTGATCTTAAGTTTGCTAGTTTGCTTAGTCTTGCTCAGCCTAAAGCAAGAGGGGACAACTATGTTTCTGGCCTCCATTTTATATTAAAAAACGCCTCTCCTCCTCGGTTCAGAAACGAGCGACGCGTAGGATGAGGGACGGGTACGCGATGCATTCTTTAATACCAATTGCAATTATTTAGAACCCGTGTACGTGCCTTTAATGGGGTAGAGACTCAAAGAAATGAATTACATAAACTATTTCAAATGAAACGTGAAACAAATTATTTTACATGCGTCGGCTTCCGAAATGATAAAAAGAGAAAGATCTATTGATTCGGTTTGCACTTTCACGTGAGTTTCAGCCAAGGCCACATTGACAAATTACAGTGGTGGCGCAATTCTAGCTTCAGATTAGGATTCAGCGCATAATACACAAGATTTCAACGGAAATACACGTTTTGGGGTCCCCTGATTCTGGAAAACAGTTGTTTTTTTTTCAAAATGTCCGTCCGTCTGTTTGGTGTCTGTGAAATTTTTTACTTGCCTCTCATATCGTTAATATTTACAATAACTGCTATTTGATCCCATTATTGTATTTATTAGTACATGTGCTTTAAATAATGACATATAAAGTTTCTCGAAAACTCTGCCGTGTTCTGTGACATCTGGCAGAAATCTCCGCATTTTCAAAAACGCTCAAACGCCATTTTCTCAAAAACAGCTCCAAATTTTTTCTAGAAACATTTCGAACGGATAGTGATAGTTGCACTCTTTAATATGACGTAAAGTTAATATCGGTGAATTTTTTTTCGTTTTTTCAAAAATTACACAAATGTAAATTTTTTGAAAGATCTCTCACGCCGTTGATATGCACATTTCCAGCAAATAGTAAACACTATTGTATTTGTGAGTTAATGTAAATCACACGACTCCGAATTAAGTTTTTGGAAAGGTCAAACATTTTCTGTGAAAATGAGTTTCAAATGTCTAACTTACAGTAACGCTTAAACGCCAATTTTTTTAAAATAGGCCCCAAATTTTTCAAAGAAAATTGCCATTTCGGTCGAGGTTTTACTGTTCTTTAATAAACCTAAAATAATCTTTCCGCTGTACAATTAGGAAACCGAAAAATTAAGAAAATGCCCAAAATCTTTGGGCGGAGATTGATGGCAGCAGGTAAGAATATGTGGCACGTTTGAATAACTAACCCAGGCAAAAGGAAATAGAAAACTAATACGGGAAAGTTCCATTCCGTAGCACCACTAGTTTTATTTTGTGAGCATGCGCAATCAATCGGACTAAGTTATTTCTAATATTACAATTATACATTTTCTCTAAATGGTAATGTAGATTATTTTTGTTCATTACATTCAGAAAAAGAAAAAAGGCGTGGCCTTTCCTCCATTCTTTGAGGAACCGGTGCTGTTGCATGCGTAACTGCAGCCCATCTGTTGGTGCCCGCAGGAAGCCGTGATGGTGGTGAAGGAGCACGGGCGCGAGGTGGCCATCGCCGCGTGGTTCGCCAACGGCAGCTGCGACACGCGCCCGGTCATCTTCCTTCCGTCCGAGCTGCGCGCCGAGGATGTGATGAGCTTCGCTCTGTGAACAGCGGACGGACTTCCGCCCGCAAGCCGGCGATCCAGGCCGACTTCCGGCGAACAACTTGCATGCGACGACTTAAATTCCTAGCAAATCATGAGGCGTCCTCCCCACGGTCTACATTGAAACTAGACGTACCCAAATTTAATTTCGTTGGCGTTTTTAGTTCATATTCTAAATTAAACCCCTAGCAGCACATCAAAAGGGAGTCCAAAGTAGTCATTCTTCATGTTGAACCATGCCTGCCTTATGAGATGATAGAAAAATAAAGGGAATCGGCGTTAAATACACGTGTTTCTGAAATGATATTACTGATGTAATAACAGTATACAAGAAGGCATACCACAGCCTACATCAGGTCCAAAGAAACTCTGGACATACATGGTACACTTTATAAATGTGCATGTATTAATTGTATGTTGGAAATCAGTCTTACGTTTAAACATTTAACGTTATCAAATGTTTGGAAATCAATCTTATGTTTTTGATCAATTAAAATTATTTACAATATGAAATTCCCAGCATACCACTTGGTTAAGTATTAAACCATTGCGATCGAGTTCTCGGAAATAAAGAAAAAAACTCTTTTTGATATTCGCATTATGATGCAGTGAACAGAATCTGAACGGTAATCTTTTTTAATATTGTTTTACAAATCTCTTAGCTAATTGATGCTCAAGATTGTGTCATCTGTAGAATTATTTTTGAAAACTTAATCGGATTTTTCTATTGTACATTTGGCAAGAAAATTTGATGAGGCTTGTAGTAAAATATGGAATAAACCCCACTGTTTCAAAACATATGTCAATACAGTCGGGACAATTTTGGTGAAATGTCTATCAGTATGAGCGACAAATGCAACAAGGGTGGGCCAACGTTGAATTCCAACGAGTTGTGTAGCTTCGGACGGAAAACAAAATATAACAAAACTACAACAAACACTTGTTTATATTTATTTCAACACTTTCCATAAAATGCACATCAAACAAAATGTAGAGATATTAATTTCTAGTAATCCTCTTATGAAAATATTTCTTCTCTTTCTATACCATCGATGTGATTCCAAATCATCCAATTACATGAAAATATTTTATAACAATTGCAGATATTCCTCACATTAGGAAGCAATCAATATTTCAAACATTTTTGATCTTGCCATGTTTGTATATATATATATATATATATATATATATATATATATATATATATATATATATATATATATATATATATATATATATATATATATTATGTATTACATTCCTTTTCATACTATCACAAAATCTTGAAATTTTGCATTGAAACTGGAGGGTCGTTTATGAATAGACAATAGAGCAAAAGGAAATTTTGTAATTTATTTGAGATTAACAACTATTTTTAATGCATTTTAGAAATTCAGCCACTATGAATTCTATTACCACTAAAAAAATAAAACACACACACACACACACACACACACACTTGTTTCATTAAGTATAACTCGTATGTATCTAATTTGGTAATGATTAATTTAATTTTCAAATATTATCATGATTAGATTCCTTTTATATGAAATACATTCAGTGGTATAAATTAAGATATTTAATACAAACTAAAAAGGTAGCATTACATGTGGTCTCTGCCATAATTTTGTATGTTTCGACAAAAAATTTGCATTGTCATTTTTGCTGCCCATGCTCAGACCATACATTGGTCCATGAAAATGACTTTAATGCAAAGGGGATCTAATCAATACTAAACCAGATAGATAAATATATAAAAATACACATGCCAAACATCATCAAATAATCATAAAATTAAAAATTCTGAAAACTGAAATCCATGTTTAACATTTTCAAAGTTGTATCTTGAACATCGGGAAATACAAGGTTATATTCTCATAAGAACTTAGAGAAAGTCATTTGAAGGACAAAGTTCAAAAAAGTATGCCATTGCATTCCTCCAATTACACTACACACTTCAATCTATTCTAGGTGCAGGTGTGAAAAATATATGTTACAACAATACGGGTGTGGTTGTATTTGTATCGAAAATCTGCAGTGCATGGATCGCATTAATGTACCATTGGATGATGAATAAATGGACCCATTATGAAAATTTTGTTTCGATTTACTTCATTTCCCCTTTCCTAACAGAGTGCGTTAACTAATGACACTGCAAGTTCGCAGAAGAATTCGAGGCCTTAGATTCGATGCAAAAAATTAACTTAAAAAATCTGATTTTTCTAATATAATTAAGTTGCTGGCTCGGATGATTATGGCTCAATGCCATTAGAATTCTACAGGGCAAGCAGGGACGTTTCTGTGGATGCCTCCAATCAATTTTATTCGGATGCATGAGTTGCGCATTGAAAAACAGGCCAGGAACCTCTGGCAATCCTTTCTCTCCCTCTCTATCATAGACTCCTTATGGCCGGGTAATGGACTGATTTTAAATGACCTCTAAAGACTATGACTAAAGGGAGTTGTAGAGCCATACGGAGAAGGAAAAACAGCCATTTTTAACTTCCTCAGCAGGGTTGGCTATACTGACTGGTTGAAAGATTTTATAAACGGTAAGGGTGAGCTTGTTTTATGCTTACATTCAAATATGGATCTTATGAATTTGTCCAATCTACTACCTAATAAGGTTATATATATATATATATATATATATATATATATATATATATATATATATATATATATATATATATATATATAAAAGGAATTTCCTTTTCACCAGCACTGTGAGATGGTCTACTGTGTGTCTATGCTTATTGTATTAACTGTGATGGAATTCTGTAATATTTGTCCCATTTTAATATCAGAACCCAAACTACATTGCTAGCAGCAATAACTGATCGTTAATATTTTTACTTCTTTTCCTTGAAGTAGAGTGTACAAAAAATGTGATTTCTCCAAGATGTAATTATAATAAATTATAATTTACTGCTAAAAGAAGTAGATATTAAAAATATTCTTGAAATGTTTATAAAATACTTTTGAGACAAGTTAAGTGTTCAATTGCTTTCTGCAGGTATAAAATTCTAAATAATTAAAAAGGACAGGAACTTAGAGGGCAAATAATCTCACAGCCATGCATATTTCCTTCTTTCCTTGCTTCGTTCCCATTTCCATACTCACGCCTAGGCGGAGCACCTACTTTGAAGCAGTTTTTTGTTATATTTTAAACTGTGTCAATTAAGATCAATTAATTTAATTTGTCTTAAACATATATGTATTCATACCACCTTGACCCATTTGTCTGTGCTAAGTTTCATTTTTGTGAGTTAGTAGTTTCTAGATTGAAAGAAAAGATCAATGTTCAAGAGCCAAGTAGTCCGTAAAAAAGAATGATCGTGTCAATCAACAGCAATGAACTAAAGTTCTTTTCAAAAATTATTCATTAAAACACTTGATTGCAAGATCCAGAAGCCTGCCTCTACTTTTAAAATTCAAGTTTGGGTTGATCATAGGCCTATTGAAGTTTGGTATAAACTATTAACATAACGTGAATATCAAATGCAAGTGTGTATTTTATTTAACCTGTTCAATGGAATTTTTACATTTTTTTAAGTAAACTGTAAACTCCATCAGCTACTACTTTCATTGCAAAATGCTTTAGTTGTTATATTTAATATGATGCGTTGTTATATTTAATATGAAAGTGAGGTCAGCAAATGAATAACATTTTCTTCATTTTAAATCAAATACCAGTACTCAAGAAATCAAACACATTGTATTTATGAGATGGAACTTTGAGATGTTCTTCACATGTATCTATAAACATGGCTGTGAAATACATAGAAATGACCAACTAAAGTTATTGGAATTATTTAGAAAATTAATTCAAAGATAATGCCAGTGATGTTGGAAAATAAAAACTCAGAGATTATCTGTCAACACAAAAGAGTTCAGGATTATGAATGTCTGAAACCTATGTCACTGAGGTTGGTACCTATTCAATATATGATAAATTACCTTCAATATCAAATACATTCCAATGATTAGAATAAGAAGCAATATTGCTAGTACCAGTAATCATTGTTCAAAAAGTTATTTTACTTATTGCACTGAAATATTAATCGTTGATTTTTCACGTTTCCTTTAATATACAATAAATACAAATTACAAAACACTATTGTGATAATGTTCTCCAAATATTTTATCAATGATCCAAAATATAACAAGAATTTACAATAAATAATATTTTTTTAACTGACTAGAGAAGTCGAGATTGCAAGGGCGGATGCACCTTAACAGTCTGGGCTTGAAGAGTCGCATGTTAGGGGCAGTGGTTTGTGATATTTTTCAACTACTTTATTTTGGATGTGTACAAACAAAAGGTATATATTAAAAGGTAAAATTCTTTAAGGGCACATATATGTGAACACAATAGATATAACTGTGAAAATTTAACTTTTTCAAACAGTTTTCTTGAAAATTTTTAAGCAACGAAAATTGAAATTATGTCACAGTGTAAATGAGCTTTTATGACTAATTTATTACCACTTTCACTATAATATCTGTTCTGCATTTTTTTTAAGAAATATTTTAGTTTATTAGAACTATTTTATTTTTATTTTTTATTTTACCTTTTAACGAGTTTAGTTCATGTTCTCTGAAACTATAGCAAGTTCACTCACATTTTATATGCTTTTAGTCCATGTCATTATCTAAATATTAGACTACTCTGAAATAATTTACTACATAGTTTATAGTTTATACTTTATAGTTTATTGCGAAATAATTTTTTAAACACGCGCTTAAAAATTAACTTAAAAAAAATGAAGTCATTATTGTGTTTGTTTCGAAAGTAGAAACTTTATTGTAAATTACATAATTGTAAATAGTGTCCTGAATCTAATCTGTAAATATCAGGTTTCTATCTGACGTAGCTTTTTTAGTATATAAGATTTGTATGATAAAATGTGACTTACGGGAATTTTACTTTTAAGTCTGGCAGTGAGTACACAAAAACCCTGAGCATTCATCAGCACTAAGATACTACAATGTAAACACAGGGCTAACAAGAAAGCATTGCAACATGCTGTGGGTGTTGAACTCTAGAATTATTACCAATGGCCGCTAGTAAACTTATTCCATCGAAATATCTTCAGATAGAACAATAAATAAATTGGAACAAAATTCAACATTTAAAACCTGCTCGCTTGACACAAAATTTTTAAAATTGATATTTTAAAAACTTCCTGAAACATTGCACATATAAAACATAATGATTTTGTTCAGAAAAGATTGCAGGTCTTTTTGTACAAATTGAAAAATCGATTTTGTACATATGTCCTTAAGTGATAAAATCATATAGTTAGTTATAATCATATATCATTATATTCAATATAGTTAAACAAATGATTAAGCAAGATGCATACTTCTGCCTTTCTTACTGAGGTACAATAATAGTTAGCAGGTCCAAATCCACAGTAATTACAAATTACAATAAACAAATATTTTTTGTTCCTGTTTAGTAGACTTAATAAGTAGGAGTAAATCTATAAACAAACCAGCTCAAAATTCAAATTAAAAATAAAATTCATATTTGAAGTTTTTCAAAGCAATTTTTATAAAATAAAATTAACATTTAGGTATTTAAAAACATGTTTATCAACTTTTAATGTTGCTTGATTTTCCTATCTTGTTGCAAAACAATACTCTTATCTGTTTTAGTTTGTAAGTGCACATTATAATTCATAGTTTACAAATTATTTGGCAGATTATTAAATACTTTATGACTAACATGATTCAAATTTCTCCTGCCATTTTTTATTTATTGCATTTTGGTATAGTTTTTTTAGTTTTTCTTAGATTGATGTATTGTTGATCGACTCCAAATTTCGTGGGTCTTGGTTTATGATTTGGGGGTCTATTTTTTGAAAAAATACTTGTGAATGCTTAATATTTTGTTTTCTGTGTAAGGTTCTGTCATTAGATATAATTCGAGTTGTTTATTGTATACAATTTTTTTAATTCTTTATTTAATGAGTGCTGATGAAACTTCCATCCCAAACTACAAAGTTGTATGTCACAAGTTGACAGAACAAAGACAAATTTATAGCAAATTTTGTTCAAAATGAATTTAATTTATAGAATAAATGAATGTGATATCAACGTTTCAAGAAAATTTGATTTGTGATTCAATCAATTTTGTATCATTATCTATATATAAATCCAAATATTTGCAAGTTTTGGTATTTTCATTTTGAGGCAGTCACAAAATATTTGGTCACAATCTGCCTGCCTATTTTATAGAGTAAATTTCGTAGTATTATAAATCTTATGAAGTAGCGAAATGTAATTCCTGCATTTTAATCATTTTTTTTTAAATTATGATCATTGTGAGAATGTTTATTTCTTTCTCACTAATATTCTACCAATGACTCACATACTCCAACTCTTGTAACTTATATTATTTTTCAGTTTCATCTAATAGTGGGAGAGAATGTAGGAAGGAAGTATCCAGGAAGTATGTAGGGGAAAGGAGGCAATTATAATACAAATATTTTTTATTAATTTATTTTTTAACATGAAATAAACAAAAGTATGAGTACATTTATAATGAGAATACAGCTTAAGATTTGATTAAATGACATATATTATTGATAAATATTACATATTTTGTATAATATGGTAATTTGGATTATATTGACTGAAAATTACAAAATGTTGGGGATGGGGTGGCATGCCTCCTTTCACCCCGTTGTGTCTCCCACTGCTGTCTATGAGGAGACTTCGATGCCCAAATACCACCAATACTTGTGTGTTACACCAATACATTTTTTTAGTAATAATTTATTGTAATAATTCTAGATAATAAAACAAATTATTAACAACAAAATTATAATATATTCATAAAATTCATAATATATTCATAAAATTATTATATATTCATTAGCAATTACAGAACCAACATGTTCCACACTCAATTCCCTACTGTATTATTTTCTTTTATTTCTACAATTTTTTTCTGATCTCATAAAAGTTTTTTTATTGGCAACTCGTATTCATCTTCCGGAAGACTAAATTCTACTTCTAAATTTGGGAAAGGTACCTTGTGATCTTTTTCCTGAAACAAGAAAACAACAACAATCCTGTAGATAAGTCTTCCTTTCTTGTTCAACTGTGTTAAAACATTCAGCAAAATTAAATATCAATTTTTTATATAACTCACAAGCTCCTCCAGATTGTAAAATTTATTTAGATGTTCCCACAACATTTTTGACGTGATATCATCCTCGTTCTTGTATTTTTTTGAGAATGTTCTTAATATCACTACCATTTCAAAATGTTTGTTGACACCTAAGTATGAAAATATATCATTGTAAGTTTTTTCTTCAATTTAAATATAGTTTGTAATAAAGTAACACAATTTTGCACACCTGTGAATACTTCTCATTTTAATTTGAAATATTTTATTAGACCTACATATAATATTATAATCAAAAGAATGTGAATAACATGCTTACACAATGTTACTTTCCAATTACTATTTCAATGATAGAAATGACCGTGTATATAATTCCCATTCATTTATAGGGAATATCATATATATGATATTCTCTATAAATATGTATATAATTGTATGTGTATATAATTCCCATTCATCTATAGGAATAATATCATATTTTGATAATTTAGAGGCATACCTAATGGTTTGAATCCAATCATTGCTGATAACAAATTATAATCATCTTCATCATCCCATTTGTGGAATGACAACATTCCTCTCTTTTTGGGTGACGTGTCATTCATTGGAAAGCAAGAAAAAAGTTCCTGTAAACTTTTCTGAAAATAATAGATATTAAATATCACGTGGATTCTATGATACACAAAATACTCGTATTTCAGCGTTTTGGTACTACCAACTTAACGAATCACTCGCAAAATTGAACCAATAATATTAATAATTGATTTACAATAGATAATAAGCAATAATGCAAGAAATGTTCTAAAAATAATTTAGTAATATATTCCTGATTGTTTCGTCAACCGAGGCGGCATGTTTCCCGTTGGCGATTGGTGCGAATTCGAAACACATCCGATCGGTGCAAACTCTGCATTTCTCGGGCTCTGTTTCGAATTCTGGTCAAATCAGAGCAGATGGTATATGTGCGTCTCTAAGCTTTACATAAGTCGTATGTAATTCATGAACAACCAATTAGCAGAAAAATCTAAAGCTACGACAAGAAAGAACGGAAAGGTAAGGAGTGTCTGTTTCATGGTTAGCATGATTTCAGAAACGGTTTGTATTCAATCAGTCACATTCTTTCACTTTGATAGAACGTAGCCAACAAACTTGATGAGAGAGAAATGGTGGACGCAATAGTAACTGTTTTTCCTAAAGTGTTGATTGATTGATTATTTGGTGTTTCCGAGCGCGTCAACTGCTACGGTCATTAGTCCCATAAGTATAGGGCATGTTTTTGTCCCGGGAGGAGGAGTGTTCTTTCTCCGCTGGATGATATTCGGTGCCGAACTGCGCATCGGCTTGCCGGATTTTCCCCATTCATTTATCTTCCCCAGAGGGGCATAGCCTCCGCCGAGATAAACTTCTCGTCATATGTGCCCAAAATGTTCTTGTCATATGTGATAATGTAGTCATATAAGTAAACGTGGGTGTGTGTGCTAAGTGTGTGTGTGCGCGCGCGAGCGTGTGTGCGTGCGCGCGCGTGTGCGTGCGTGTATGTGTGCACTGAAAGGGAAGCGGTTACAACGAACATGAAGGAAAGGTCACGTGCGGTCTGTGGCCCATTTGTTAGGGTACTGCTCTCGCACTCGCCTCGCATTGAGCGAAGAAACTACAGAAAACTACCAATCAGAGCAGTCGACCGCTAGAATTATCCTCCAGATGGCGGCTGAACTAGGTCTAGGTATGTAGCTAGTGACGAACATCCTGCCACTGTCTGGCTTCGATTCGAAATCGCGGTTGCAGTGACAAGGACAGAGGCATTACGATTCCCTCAGCCAGCCTTTCAGGTAATGAAAGTGCCAAACTTTTTGATATACTACATGATCGACTTATACCGGAATTATTAGTTTCAGAAATAGATTCTAGGGTGAGTGGGTGTGAATAAACTCCGTATCTTGGAACAGAAGGTGCGAATTGGATGTTAACACCCATCGGTAGCGTTACTTCAGGAATGCCATAAGGAAGTATCATTGAAACAATCATATTACTCACCCGGAAATACGACGGACCAGTTTACCTTGAAATGTACGACTGTTTTCTGATGACTATAATTGATTATGTTATGAAATTAGAGGGAAACAAAGGCATTTTACGGTAACATAAACACATTCTGGGCGGAAACGTGGCGAAAACAGACAGCATGAAAATAAATAATTCAAAGATCAAAGCCATCACGTGTGCTAGCGTTCGAAATTAATCATGAACAATATTATCTTAAAAACGGATCCTCATTTTTTCTTTAAACTTTAAGCTTTAAAATATAGCTTTATTCAGATTTCATCATGATTTTTGGTATTTGAATTCATTTTAAGAACATGCTGCCCACTATGAATATCGCAATTGCAGTAGACACAACGCGGATCTTCAACCCTGGTTATTCGATGAAGGTACTGATGAAAATAGGCATCCTACTCAGAAGCTGAGTCATGTAAAAGTTGACCTCTCCCTGATTTCGCTCAGTCAAGACAGCGAAGTGAGGTATGAGCTGAGCTGTCCGTTTACATTTCGGGGCCATGTCCCATTTTTTCCTTGAGGCATTTTCACATTTGGGCTTTGTCATTCCGGCGTCCTTGATATAGAAAATCAATCGGTGCTGTCTCTAGATTGACTAAAGGGAATATTAAATCTTCGATAAGCGCTTGTCGTGTCCAGTGCTGTTGTTGTTTGGGCAGCTACAAGCCTCTTCCGATATTTGTCCACTTTCGGGGAGACAGACGAAATTTCAGCACAGCACTACGTGGCGGAGAGGGGCGACTGACATTTTTAATCTAAGCTTAGTATCTTCGCAACCATTTGTGTTGGTCAACAGTCTGCTCAGTGTCGTTGTGGTGACTTTATCGGCAGCATTTTGGATGTGCTTCAAATTGGTGAGTCGCGAGTCGATTGATACTCCTAGGTACTTAACGGTGTCTTCGGTTGTGATAAGGCCCATTCACAATGCAAACATAAACATAAACATAAACATAAGCATGACGTTAACATAAAAGTTACGACTACCTCCATAAGCGGACTCATTCACAATGCTTTCGCATAAGCAAAACACGTAAGACGTTACCTAAAAGCTATTAAGCTTCAAGCTTATGTGCTTATGCTTAAGTAAAGCATAAGAAATGAACCAACCACGGAATGGTAACTCAAAATCGAGAATAGAAATTGGAGAGAAGTCGGTAGAGGAACTAACGCCATATGGGAAATGGACACAGTTGATACCTTGAAATCGATTCTTATACCCAACCAGTAGTGAACCAGAATGTCTTACAGCCAATAGAAACTCTTATTGTGCTTACGTTTGTGTTAGACATTGTGAATACTTCAGAATATAACTTATGTTTAAGTTTATGTCTATGTGCTATGCTTAGATTTTAGATTTAGATTTATTCAGTCAAAAAAGAGTAAAAACTGTGTGTGACGTAGGGGGAAAAGATGTTTACGTTTGCATTGTGAATGGGCCTTGATCTTCGTTAAGATCCATGTTAGTTTGATGGTTTGGATTACATAGTCAGTGCTTTAGTGTACATAGTAAATATACAGCAGCTGAGATTATCACCTTAGTCAAGTATAGAATTATTCATAAGAATGAAAACTTAAAACCAAGCTTTTTAAAACCGTTCTACATTCACAATGTATCACAGGTAGCCAATTGTTTCAACTTTTTATCTCATATTTCACGACGTATTGTAACCGCTATCTCGCAACTACGCGACCAATCGCGAAAAGTTGCAAATTAGCCGGAGGAAGGGGATTTCCGACCATTTTTACGTGTGACCTGCGCGAAAAACGTGTTCCCAGAGAATCACCAGCAGTGACTAGGACTTTACAGAAACTGCATCTTAAAAGCTGGGAAGAGGTAACAATTCCATAAAATTCTAAATTGACATGTTTTATTCAAAATGAAATACGAAGTATGATGCAAATATAAGATCAATAAAAACAAGAAATCACTCGCGTTAGAGTGATGAATTTAGTGTATTTAAGCGTGCACTTTTAAACATGTTAAAAGGAAATTTAATAAGGAACATTTTTCCATATATCTTTTTTTATATATCCGTTTCTTATTCTGCTTCTCTTCAAATTTGATGTCTGAATTTTACTTCGTATTTTCTACCCCGATTTAATATCTGCTGGAATACGGACTTGAATGAAGCTATTATCGCATTGGTAAACCAGCATTGCAACACGGCCTGCTTCTATGCAAAGCAACGGGACTGGGCAGCGAGCGACAGCTTCGCGGGAGTGACACGAATGGAACCTTGAACGTTCAACTGTTTTGCTACTGACCCCGGCAACCGAGAAGACTTCGAGCTGATTTCGACGTGGGATGGTCCAGTGAATCAAAACATTTTTACAGTGAACTGCAGAAGCGGATTTCCCTGTTTAATACTTTGCATAATTTCAGTTATGAGTTGTTTCAAAATTATAGTAAAACTTCGTTAAAATTACGTCTATCAGTTACGTATAATTGAGGTCATATACTAATGAACTTAATACCAATTTATTTGACTGTCGTGACAGAAAACATACCATTGAACATACCATTGAAATTGATTGTAATTTTGTGTATAAAATTGTGGAAATTGACGAATAGAGTATGTCATTTATTACGAATTTATTTTTGTAAAATAATATTCTTAAATTAGTAATTCACTTGCATTAACGGTGCAAAGATTTCAAAGACGTCAGTTAAGAGAATCCTTTTCTTTACCTTGCACATTTATACTCGACAAGATTCAAAAATTGAAACTTAGTGTATATGAATTGAGAGATTTTTCAGCTGATACTAGTTCAGATGAGAATAGTGTGGGAATTATTTAATTCCACTCTTACTGAAAGATTTTTTATTGAGGGTAATGTATCTTGTGTTCTAGTGTAAATAGAAACTGGGCTTTGTGTATGTACATTTTCTTCCACATTATGCTCTTTGATTGTAATTTATGCTTCTTTTGGGTATTGTCGCGTGAAAGGTATCATTCATGTGTGAAATTAGTAAAAACAGTTTACTTTAATTTCTTGTATTTCTTAAAGGTATATATTCTCTGAGCTGAAATTCAAAACTACTTGTTTTTTCTTTGTACTGTAACTTACCTCGCCATGGTAGAGCTTCCCCGGCTCTCAGTCGGCAGGCGTTGTTTCTGACCTCTGAAATTTTGATTCGGGAAAGGGGACGCATGCATTTGAGATTCCGTTCTCTTACATCCATTGAATGTAATGCCCAAAAGTACTCAACAAAGCGAAGTTATTCTGAGAATTTCAAGTTTTTATATCGTGGCATTTCATTGTTGAATTGCAATGTATTAGCTTCTGAACGATTCTAAGCAAAGAAGTGCAATAAAATCGAATTTGCAAATTAAGTTTAAATATGAATATTTTGTTCAAACGTTGAGCATAACATTTCTTAATGAAGTATTTTTTAGAATATATTTGTTTTTTAAATCGCAGTCATCAATTCATTGTACTTTTGTAAATGTAATTCCTTGTTTGGAAATTCAATGTTTGTATTTCAGTGTTGCAATGAAAATTATTTGATTTTGCTTGCAATTTTCGAAAATACAGTGTTCGCCGAAAATAGGACCAGCCTCACCTTTTGTACCGTTCTTCACTACATACGAGGAAAATAAATTTACAGAAAACACTTAGCTATTTTAGAAAGTCTTTTTCAATATGTGTAAAAATTGTCAATGTTTGAATACAAAACTACTCATATTTTCAATAAATGGAACATTTATTTATTTAAAGGTCTGCATTGACTGAGCAGATTTCATTAATGTGCTATCCAGAGCGAGGCTATCGGGGACGAACCGCGCCGCCCCTGTTGTGGTGGCTGACGTTTCGGCCATCATAATGTGGTCTTCAGAGACAGGGCTCGTCTCGGACAGACTAGAAAATACGAACTCCGATCGCGGAAGCCTACACTATTAGATTTGCCGAAAACATTTTAAACTTCTACAATTACAAAATCAGGTATCGACGAAAATGAAACCCATGCCAATTCTTTAAGAGTTCTTCACGGTATTCTAGGATAAAATGTAATAAAAACGGTTCAGCCATTTTTTAGAAAATTTCAAAAATGTTGAGATTTTATGTAAAGTTCTCACAAAAATCAAAATATTGCTTAAAACTCGCAGATCTTAGAGTTCGTTCATCAATTGGGGAAGATCAATTTTGGAGAAATTGAACGGATTAAGCGTTAGACCACTGACAGAAGGACGGACGGACGGACGGACAACACATGTTATACCCTCAATCTATTTTTGGGTATCAAGGACCAGCAAAAAATGCATTCCTACTGCACGTGTTAGAGGAAGTAGTTGACTACATAAAGGACCAAAATTTATCTACTTTTTCGTTACCACAGTCCGGAAATCAATATTTAAAATTATAGTTTATTAATTCGAATCAGAATCATTTTTCAATGAAATTATTACCAAAATTTCATTAAATCCAGGAAAAAAATATTTATTTTTCAGGTTGATAAATATTCAATTCCACAAACGTCATTTTCTGCAGGCCGAGTCCATTCTATACATCATATTATTACAAGTAAATGGCAACTTTTTTATATTTCATAAGTCAATACAGTCAAACAGCATTGTACTGAAAAGTTAAATTTCTTCTATTTATTTAACATTAATCTTCATGAACATGATGAATAAAATAACTCATAATCAGAATGAAAATAAGTCAATACTGTCAAACAGCATTGTACTGGAAAGTTAAATTTCATCTATTTATTTAACATTAATCTTCATGAACATGATGAATAAAATAACTCGTAATCAGAATGAAAATAAGTCAATACAGTCAAACAGCATTGTACTGAAAAGTTAAATTTTATCTATCGATATAACATTAATCATGAACATGAATAAAATAACAACTCATAATCAGAATGAAAGTATAAAATACAATGAAATACATGTTATCTGAAACTTTACATGAAACTTACAATAAAACATGAATAAATGAAATATTTGAAACTAATATCAAGGAGGACAATAAAATTCGGGAACACTTGAGAGGAATGCAACTTCTTGCTGAAACATAAAACAAGTGAATAATTAAAAGTCATTAATAATAACAAACACAACAACGTCAACATCAACTACATCGACGACCACAAAAATAGCAATGCAAAGCAATAGAAAGATACGAAGGAACCGCTTTGGCAGCCTTTGCTTGACCACTGCAACACAATTGCAGGTTAAGTCCACACACTTTTTGTCAGTGCGTTCGTTTACAGTTAGCTCATTTGTAAATGGTTTCATCTCTATCTCTTGCAATGGCATAGCACTGCACGAGGTTGATTTGTTTCCCGACCTGTCAAATTGGTCCCTTCTTAAAGTAACTCTTCAATATTAGCAAGATGGCGTGTACACTTGGCAATGCAGACACTGATAGGTAGTCATCGCCCAAACATTATACCATTAAAAGCATCATAACATTTTGGGAACATAACCTTTTCTTGTACGTTAAAATATATTGATTTTTATCCAAGTTATTACTGAACGTGAACGGTTTGGTCTAGATAGTCTTTCGCAACATCAAATTCATTCTAAGAAAAAGAGGATAATTGATAAATTGAAAAATTGGACAAGCAGAAATATCTTTGTAGTACAGCATCATTTGTTACACTAGTTCCACAATACTCGCAATAACTGTAACGGATTTGAGAGTATGTAACAACATGTAGAGTATGTTAGTAGCAAAAGTTGCTCATTTCGTCTAAATTCCATAATGCAGAATTTTGTATAATTTGAACATAAACCGTGGATCGTGGAGTTTTGTGTAATACAGAAAAATACTAATCTCTTGAGATATCACATTGGGCATGTATTAACATCCGTCGCCTTGCAGGCGAAGGGTCCTAACCCCCCAAATTCTGGGTTATTCCCATATATTGAATCCAGAAACTCTAAATATTGTTCTTTTTAATAGATTTTAACAAAAAGGTACTGTCAAACAAAAAGGTACTGTCAAAAGGGGACTTTCTGGAATTCGAAAAAACGAAGAGACGCATACTTTTTTTAAAATAAAATATGCAGTATTTTCTTAATTAAGTAGGCTCGGTGGCCCACTGGAAAGTCGCCATCATGGAGGCCCGGGTTCGATTCGCGGACAATCCCATGTGAAATTTGTTCTAAAACAATGAGTTTGATAGCTTCGCAAGGGCCAGTACAACTCCTGTGAAACGTCTTAAACCCTACTCCTGTGAATCCTATTTCCTTCCCTAATCTGGCCGCTGGTGAGTGCCGATGGAGTGCGTGATAAGAGGGTCGTACGCGGTCATGCTACCTGGCGGTCATCTTGACAACTGATTGAGACGAGGTACAGTATGACACATGACATACTGTAAATGGAGGATTACTCCAGGCGCACTCCAGGCGCAGAGCGCTCAGTGTCCTGGAGACGCATTGCGTCAATTCAGACGCAACTAATTTATATATAAAAAATTGTACTTTTCTTAATACCCAGTCCCTTATAATTTTTTTACACAGTAGAGCAGCATTTTTTTAAATTTCATACAATAAAATTTAAACTCTACATCGAAGATTTAAAATATTCAAATTTCAAACACGACGTTTCAGGAGCATTTGGGCCTCCATCTTCAGATCAAATGATCTTAATTAATAAATGTATACTTGGCCTGATTTAAATTTTCGATAGTTAACATATTTAAAACGAATTTACTTTTCTTTTATTATAAGAAATTTTTAGGGTCAACAGGAGTTACTCGTTTCTGGTGTGTTGTTACCCGCAGGGAAACTTATGCATATTTTTAATGCCGAAAAGTTTTCAAAACTTTTTTTTGAAAAGTGTTTTTGAAATTTAGAAAATTATTCACGTTTTAAAGAAAAAAATGTATGGGGAGCCAGGGATAAAATGAAACACATGGGATAAGTGTGCACAAAGGTGTAAAAGGCGCTGCAGAGTTTTCATTAGGTAAGAACACAAAGTTGGAGAAAATTGGGTGGATTCACACCTTCCCCTTGTTATCAGTCATACTTTTCCTTTAGTTATCGAAAAAAATATTTCTCATAGAAAGAATTGAATCTTTCGAGTTACGGAAAAATTCACATTATTAAATTTCGAATTATTGATTTCATAACATTGTAATTCTAAATACTGTTGCAGGGCATCCAAAATTGTTTCTAGTTATCAAAAATTTGTGTTGAGGTTTCACAGCATTTGTGATAAAATATTAATATACTATCTGCTCTCACATTAAAAAAAAACCTTGTGAAGCCGTTGATTAGATATGAACACCTTCAGAGTTATTCTGGCCCTTATGAAATAACTGTTATACTGTTCTATGTTTGTTATAAGTGCGCAGATTAAAACTTACAAATTGTTTCTGTCGCCCATAAAAGTAGAAGTACATAATTAAAACACCCATTTTCAAAATCATGCATGTAACTCATAAATGTTTCAATAAGCTTACTCTAACTTAATGACTAATTAAATACAGATTCATATTTATTAAACCTGTTTTTAAATAGCTCTAAGTTGGAGTTTGATATACAGTATACAGATGTTAAATATAGTGTTGATGTGTGCAACTAAAAACCTTATATGGTAATATTTTTTTGAATTACACCGGAATTATAAAATCTTGCGTATCAAATTTGTAGATATTAAAAGAGGAACATAGTTAATGGAGGGTGACTTAATCGCATCAGGATTAGAGGTGACTCGCACTTACTGAATCTCCATTACTAGTCCTGTACTCCCCTAGCTTTTAGACCGGGCGAGATAACTCAGGGTATCAACTAATGACACTGCAGTCACTCTGACCAGAAAGTTCAAGGGTTCGAGTCCCGGTGGTGACAGGATTTTCGACACTAGCTTGTCAGCTAGGTCGAATTCAGTCGCTGTCTGGATGAGAATTCTAGTGGCCGGCTGCTCCGGTCGGTAGTTTTCCGTATATCCTCCAATCAACACCAGGTGAATGTCGGAGCAGTCAACTAAGATACGGGCCATGAATTGCGCACGATATTTCTGACCTTTTCCTTGTCCTCAGCCCTTACACTTGACCTGGGACCGGTCGGGAGCTTAGAGCCAGTGCCGACTAGGGCAGTGCCCCACTGCTAGGAGATACCCGGAGGAAAACATACACTTGCAGAACTAATGACCTCGGTAGTTGACGCGCCCGGAATCGCCAAGAATTAAGTAATATAGCTTCTAGTATAGTAATCTGGATGGTCATGAAACACTTTGACTCACAGGGGGGACAGAGCTTATGGGGTTTCCGTCTTGCCCCAAAGAAAAATATTTTCGAAATATTTCACATTATATTCCAATATTATATTATCCACTGATCAAACACAGAAAACAGGCTATGACAAACATTTTAAAATTACCCATGCATTCACACTCATTTCACTTCGGACCCATTCATTTCATTCACTTCAAACACTCACTTCAGACGCATCAGTCTCTCGCAGGTAATCGTCGCGTGCAGACCCCTTCTCCTAGCTCCGAGAAGCGAAAGACAATGAGATGATGATTGTTAGTGATTGCGGACGCGTCAACTACTGTTATTAGTCCCGTACGTGCAGTGCAAGCTATTGCTCGGGGCGGGGCTTTTGGCGGTGGACGGAGATCCCGCGCTGACCTACCGTCGTCAAGCGAGGTTTTCCCTAACCAGGTATCTCCCACCAGCGTGGCGCCGTCCTCGCCGAGACAAAGTCTAAGCTCCCGACGGTCCCCCGGCATCTACGGGTAGGACAAGGAAGAGGTACGAAAGATCGCGCGCGGTCCGTGGCCCGTTTATTAGGGTACTGCTCCGGCATCCGCCTACTGTTCATCGGCGAAACCACGGAAACCTATCGAGCAGAGCAGCCGACCGCTAGAATTCTTCTCCAGACCACGACTGAATTCGACGCAGCTGACAAGCTAGTGTCGAAAATCTTGCCACTATCGGGCCTCGAACCTAGGACCTCCCGGTCACAGGCATCGCAGTGACATTAGATGATGCACTGACCCACTATTTCACTTGCTACTCATTCATTTCAATCACTTGAAACACTTTCATTTCAGGCACATCAGTCGCTGGCAGGCAGTGTCGCGTGCGGACGTCTCCCTCGTATCTCCGAGAAGTGAAAGGCCATGCGGGTGGACCTCGCTTTGCACCGGGCGCGCGTTGGCGCGTGGGCTGCGCGCATCTGCCCGGGCGGTTTTGGTGCCTTCGTAATACTATTGTTTGGTAGGTTGTGAGGTTTTGGCCACTCTCCGCGACAATCCTGGCCCCATTGTGCAGGCTGCTGCAGTGACATGTTCCAAGTGCGATAGGAGTCCGACCGGAGAAGACTTATATTAGAAGCAGATCTGGCTCAGGCTCAAAATATATTGGAGAACGGACTGTGTTAATGAAGAATTTGGATGATAATAATAATGATGATGATGACGATGATGATGATTATTGTTGTTATTATTATTATTATTATTATTATTATTATTATTATTATTATTATTATTATTATTATTATTATTATTATTATTATTATTATTATTATTATTATATTGGAACAATACATATCAATTATGTTTGCAATTACATCAAATTTAACAAAAGTAGTACATTCTATATTTAAAACTTGATTTTTTTTAATATTTTCTGGTCAGGCACTTTTCTTCCATTTCACAGGATGCGAAACATTATGATGACATTAAAGGTAAAGAAAAGTGGGAGGCCTCACGCGAGAAAGAGGGCAATTTGCGCCCGAATGCTAGCGAGTCTCCTCAGTCGGATGCTCCACATACCGAAAAAGTTTAGGTGATAGGTTTTGAAGTCGTTGTTGCGACACAGCGACGGTGTGGTGACGGAAACTTGTGGTGCTAAAACGGCATGTTCTTTCTCGCCCATACTGTCACGCCAAATTACGAGAAAAGTTCTCAAAGTTTCGAAAAATTGTAAATAAAAACCTAATTCAAAATCTATAAGGAAGAGATTATATTAAGAGAATGAAATTCTATATGTAATATTTTAGTCGTAGGAAGACTCCAAAAAATTTGAATTTTTGTAATCCTAATCCTAATGTAGAATAATGTAATCCTAATGTAGTTATGATATTCTGCCATCAAGGTACTACACCTAATTGCAAAATTATTTGAACATCTAATATATCTATTTTTCTATTTTCACCAACTTCTAAATTTTTAAACAATCAAAGGATCATTACCTAGTGCATGTTACAATTTTTTTCTTGATCTCAGCTGCCTTCCTCCTTGCTGGGCAATAGGGCTGACAGGTTTCTCCTTGACACCTATAAGCAAAGCAATATCTCATTATTCCTGATAAGCAAGTAATTATTACTGTAAATTTATATTTTTTATTTAACAGCTATTTGTTACACATACAAATTAAATAACTTGAAATTATGTAGTTAGGCTGAAGACATTTAAACCATTACAATACCTACATCCTAACGTGTTTTAACTTTCAAATTCTGGTATTCACCCCAAGTGGTCTCTTCATCACATCAATGTCATGGAAAAGAGACCATAAGGTATGGCTAACGAGGTATCCAGAATGGGGGAAAACCTGCCGTCAGAAGCGAGTACATGCTAATCTACCATAGTAGGTAGTAAAGTAGTGTGTAAGTAGCCGTCTGTAAAGTTATAGTGGTATACAATATACATTGGAATTCTGGGACCTTCCAGCTATTTTCCAAAATAAAATGATCCCCAACCATCATCAACGTCATTGATAAATGGTACAACGGTTACTAAAATATTGTTTTGCTGGGATATGGAATGTAACTCAGTAGGTTTACACAAGCTATATTAAAGGGAGGCACAATCTAAAACATTAAAGTGAATGATCACTGCCATTTGTTCCCTTTATTGAAATTATTTGGTAGAGATAACCACTTTCTTTACATTAAAGACCACTAATCTTATCTTGTCATATCATTATTTACCACAAATGCTTCGGATGTTACAGACATTACCTAATATTTAATGAAGGAGATAAATGTTACAATTCAAAGAATAACAAATGTGATAATTATTTCAATACAAGAAGCAAGATAATGCAATTTAGTTAATTAATAAATTGATTCAGTACAAATCAGTGGTGGCTTATGACGTTTTTCCTGTTGGGAGTTGGTTAAAAAATCACAAGTCTTCTCATCAATAATGACATTCAATTTTCAACAAATATCAGTTTTTTTCACAATGTTTACAAAAAAAGGCAGAGATTTCATTTAGGCATTTAGCCATATACCCATGCCTTCTTCGATATCCAAATGAAGCAGGCATGGATTCGAACCATGAAAATTTACGTTTTCATTTACTCATTCCCCTAATTGAAACATGGTTATCTGTAAAAGGATACAACATTCCGTTTTCTTCCCACCAACCTGTGTGAATGTTAAGTCATTTAAGTGACGCACTCCTGACCATTTATAAACATATTTTTTCTTCAGATTTGAGTGAAGAAAAACTGAATACTGCATAAGGAATGTACTTTGTTCATCTCACAGTGTTCAGGTCTGTGATGTGCCCTTTGCAAAAGCCATGCACAAATTGTGCAATTGTCAGTAAGGGTCCCTGATACTTGCTATAAATGGTCAAAATTGGGCACATGGAGATCACAGGCAGACACTGACCTTGACAACTATGTGGAGTAAATGCTTTAGGGCCCACAAAAACTCACCTCTAAGAGAGATGCTAGCACTACCATATGTGACAAGTAACTGAATATAATTCTCAGGGATAGACATGACTCCTTATAATGCTGTTGATTATGGCAAAATAAGAAGTGAAGACACATTGCCTTTTTTATGAATAAATAATTCCAATAACAGACTATATTTGGAATATATTAACCTACGTTGGTGGGGTGCAGCCCTCACCTTCTTAGAACCAGCGATCACTGATATAAATAGAAATACTACTACCATATAGGATGATGATTATGGTTTAGGGCTCATTAAGTTATGTCATTGGCACTAATATCAAAGTATTGCAAAAAAATGTTTGCACTGTGATGGAGACAAGCTAAAACATTTTAAAATTACGAAATATGTAAAGGAACCTATCCCTCCCTCTCCTTCCCCTCAGAGTAAAATATAAACATGTGATATTTCAGTTTTTGTTAAATATTTTGAAAAATGTGAGAAAATCAATGAAAATGCATGAAATTTTTTTTGAAGCCCATAGCATTTCTTATTCAAAACCTTTTATTTCATTCCAATAGCACCTTCCAGTAGCACTTTGCATTGCACATAGCTGCTGAATTGTTACTAGAAATTTGCTAGGAGTATGCAACAGTTCATCTGCTTACAAGTGCCTGTAGCGAGAGTGATCATAGCCAACTGGCAGGGTAGGGGTCAAGGGTGAAGCAGAGCAGGGCAACGATAATGGGAAGGAACAGTATGGGGTGTGGATTTAAGCAGTGTGGTGCAGGCCAGTACAGGTGAAGTTAGTGATACACTATTCATAGAAGTCACTCATTTTCCTTTCTAATGAACGATTGGGTTGAATAAATTCCCAGGCATTGCAGAGCTCTCCTGCTTGACTGTAAAATGTTAAGACTGGGCTCTTAAAGAAATGAGCAAAAAAGCTAAATTAAGTGGCATGTTTTGAAACTGCATGCTTATGTTACTAAAAATGAAACTTTCTTTGGAATGTGAATTGCTACTTTGCATTAGATAGTCAGAATTAAACCTTTGTACAAATTAAAGGCCAACGAATAATGTCTAAAGAAAATATATTTTTTGTACAAGACTAGTATTATATTCCAAATCAAATTATACACACACAAATGAACAGAAACATATGTTTTCCTCTAATTCATCCATTGTCCATAATCAGTATTTTGTTTCAGTTATAACACTACCAACTTTCAATTCAAAATTTCCAAAGACCATACTGAAGGTGAAATTCCAACCCAAAAATGAGAAAAATATCAAATTTTGTTTTTTAATCTTATATAATCTGGAGACTTTTTTAACATTTCGATATATTATTTTTTTGAAATATTGTTGCATTTTGTTTATTTTACTGCGTTTTGAATCCAGGACAAGGCACTGCTACTTGGTGACTTTGCAGATTAGTGGATAGTAGAATGGACTGCGCAAATATATGCCATAAAAAGAACCCTGTTCAGAAACTTAAAAATGAAAACCGGTCAGTTAATAGGAGATTACAATGCAAACGGATAAAGGAATGTGATTAATATTTTGGTACCTGGAATGTTTTGTCCCTAAAACAAATTGGTGCCTTATGTAATCTACACACGTCATAAAAATCATGTTCATCAAGTGTCAGTATCAACAGCTCACTATCAGAAATCCACATTCACAGGTAATCGAAATTCACATGTGCGTTACTTTACAACGCATTGCCAGATGACATTAAACAATTGAAGTCTGTTCACAAATTTAAGGTAAAAATAAAAACTTTTCTTCTGCATAGCTGTTTCTACACAATTGGATGCTATACTGATTATCAAAAAGAACAATAATGTTTATTTTAACAAAACAGTGACATATAATGAATTAGTTTACATTTGTATTGTATAATTTTGTAAAAAGACTTAATATGTTTGTAACAAATTATGTACTTCAGATTCCGGGTCAATAACCCCCATCTCGATGAGGTTTTTGTCCAGTTTCTGTGATCCATTGAACAAATGCTGAGACAGCACTGTTTTGCTTCTGGACATAAACGTAGCTCCACTACGTGCACGTTTTGTTGAACTCCTTTTGCTTGTAATAGTAAGAGAAGAGGTAAGGCGAGTTACTATTTTGTTAGCAATGCAGAAAAATCATACATGCAATTCATTTAGCGTTGCAAATAAGTTTTCTATACCTCGGAAACAAAAGTGCCAATTTTTTCAAATATATTTCTAATATTTCGATTTTTTAAATTTATTTTTATTTATTTATTTTTTGAAACTTTTAATCATCTTTCAACTATTTGTAGTTAAAATGAAAGGAATGGATTCTGGAACTGAAGAAAACATGCGCAGATAATCTTAAGTCCCATACATCACATACTTTTTACTGTTTTTTTTGACTAAATAAATATAAATATAAATCTACTGGGAGAATTGGAGAAGTGCAGAATTATTATATGGGCAATGAAAAAAGTGAGATGGAGAGAAGAGGAGATAAAAGAACAGGGAGGATATGTAATATCCAATAGTAGTGCCACAAAAGAAAAATATGGAGAAGTGGATTTTGCAATCAAGAAAGAACTAGGGTGCTTTTATGGATTTTAAGGCATGCATGTTTTGCACATTAAGAAATGCCAAGATACGCACATTATAATACCACCTTTAACAATGTGCATGACCCCACAGAAAATAAAGAGCGTAATGTAAAGAGTGCATTTTAAAATAAGCTGGAACAAATATATAAAATTACACCAAAATATGATACAAAGATATTGTTAGAGAATTTGAGCGCACAAATGGGGAAGGATAGTTCATATGCACAAAATCTAGTACAAAATAGCTTACGTGAGGAGAATAATGATAATGGAGAAAGGGCAGTTGGTTTTGTAACGACAAATTGGTTTGATTATTAGTTGTACATGGATTACACCGAATAAAGCAACATATAGACAAATTGATTATGTTCTTGACATAAAAGCAATATGTTGGATGTTAGGACACGAAACCATAATGTGACTCTGACCGTTTTCTAATAAGAAATATATATCACTTATCGTAGGGAAGAGATGTGATAAGAGAGTGGGATATGACACAGGAAAATCAAAGACAATAAAGAACACAAGAGAATAAGGCAGAGATGGAAAACATCCAGGGAAAGTTACCACTAGTAGAAGGGGAGAAAACAACAGTGATGAAAAAATGGCAGAAATTTAAAACTAGTATGACAACAATAGGAGGTAAAGTGCTCAGGGAGAGGAAGAAATAAAGGAGGAATCTATGCTATGAAGAGTGAAGGTGGTGATACAAGAGGGAAAAATGCAGGAAGAAAATGTTGGAAAGAAGAATGCAGAGGAACGTAAAGGAATATGAGAATGTAAGACGTAAAGCATAAAAGGTAATTCAAAGACAGAAAAAGCTATATGAGCAGGAATGCTTTGATGATCTACAAAGATTAAATAGAACAGGTGAAATTACAAAAATGTATGAGATAATTAAAAATTATAAAAGGGGATATCAACCAAAAGTATTTATGATCAGAGACAAGGAAGGAAATTTAATAGGCACAAAAGGAAGGGTAATGGACAGGAGGATGGAATGTTTTCCAGCAGGTTTGAACAGAAATCAAAAGAGTGAACAGAGTGAAAATATTTAGTTTTATGGACCGGACTTGAAATTAAATGAACCAATAAGGAATGAAACATATGCAGCAATAAGGAAATTAAAGAATAACAAATCCCTGGGGTTGGATGGTATAGCGTCAGAATTTATAAAGTTAAGACCTAAAACTTTATGGAAGGAAATACATGAAATAGTATGTAATGTATGGATGGAAGAAAAAATGCCAAGAGATTGGCAAATATGGTTCTATGTTCAATGCATAAGAAAGGAAGTGAACTTGAATGTAAGAACTATAGAGGTATAGCGTTACTGAGTATGGTTTATAAAATATTCTTAGCAAATTTTGATATAAAAATAAGAGAATACAATGATCAAATTATTGGTGATTAAATTAAATCACTTTTTCTCTCCTCAGTTAAATCACTTTTTTCTCTCCTCTTTCTTCTTCCCTCTTTTCGAGGGTTAATGTGTATTGGAGGGTACTAAGGGGTATTTTTTAGATATTATTTTTCTAATGCATATTTGCCTTTATTTGGAGAACCCAAACAAAAAACTTTGAACAAAATTATTTTTTTCAGTTCAAATCACAAAAGCGAAATAAGCTTTGATTCAACGCTAGAAAAATGGAAATTATGTAAAATTTTGAATTTCTTACTTAGTAATTGTAAATTTAACTTATTGTTGAAATTATGTAAGTAAAGATGATTGTTTTTAAATTGTAACCCGCAGACTTAAACCACTCTCTTCTTCAATATAATAGTATATTTTCACAGTAATTTTCGTGAATAGCAAATAGACGTTGTGTAATATCACTGAATTGTTGGAGATTATTTTTAATTTATAAATATATATTAAATGCAATATTTTGATGATTTGTAATAACACTTATCTGCAAGTGGTTTTTCGTGTATATCGACGCAACGCATCTCGTAACTCCGTAAAGAAAGTTGAGGCACTGGAGCAATACTCCGTTAATAAGCGACCTCTAGGGGCCGCTGTGTTGTTAAGTCACGTCAGATATAGTCAAGTCAGAGAATCGCCGACAAATAGCGCCCTTACAATTGAGAAAGGTCAGTTTTTCAACACCTACCAATGAGCCACGAAGAAGAAGAAGAAGAAGAAGAAAAAGAGGAAGAAGAAGAAGAGGAGGGGAAGAAGAAGAAGAAGAAGAGGAGGAGGAGAAGAAGGGATGAAGAAGAAGAAGAAGAAGAAGAAAGGAAGAAGAAGAAGAAAGGAAGAAGAAGAAGAAGAAGAAGAAGAAGAAAGGAAGAAGAAGAAGAAAGGAAGAAGAAGAAGGAGAAGGAGAAGGAGAAGGAGGAGGAGGAGGAGGAGGAGGAGGAGGAGGAGGAAGGGAGGAAGGGAGGAAGGGAGGAAGGGAGGAAGGGAGGAAGGAGGGAGGAAGGAGGGAGGAAGGAGGGAGGAAGGAGGGAGGAAGGAGGGAGGAAGGAGGGAGGAAGGAGGGAGGAAGGAGGGAGGAAGGAGGGAGGAAGGAGGGAGGAAGGAGGGAGGAAGGAGGGAGGAAGAAGGGAGGAAGAAGGGAGGGAGAAGGGAGGGAGAAGGGAGGGAGAAGGGAGGGAGAAGGGAGGGAGAAGGGAGGGAGGAGAAGGGAGGGAGGAGAAGGGAGGGAGAAGAAGGGAAGGAGAAGAAGGGAAGGAGAAGAAGGGAAGGAGAAGAAGCGGAAGGAGAAGAAGGGAAGGAGAAGAAGGGAAGGAGAAGAAGGGAAGGAGAAGAAGGGAAGGAGAAGAAGGGAAGGAGAAGAAGGGAAG